>JAXCEF010000023.1:0-268622 GCA_037178605.1 Colletotrichum euphorbiae
AGTCCTCATAAGGGGGTTATAGTATAAGATAAAGCTGAGAGTACCTATTGGAGTAATCACGAAGTTAATTACTAAAGAGCTATAGAAGTCTATCCTTAGGAGTCCCAAGTCCATACTATATATAAGTTCTAGATAGTTCTTTTCACCCTTATTACTAATCACCAATTAGGTACTAGTAATTACTTAGTAATTACAGGTAAGCGCTTAGTAGTCGCGGGTAAGCACTCAGTAGTTCTTACTATACGCTTAGTCTTATTTTATCGTCACGTAACTTATACTATAGTTCTTCCATACCGTGAGCATCCTAACGTTCCCATAATCCTGCAGTACAAATATCCTGCCCTAGCCGTCTGATGCCTAGGTGGTTTGGTTGGTTGTTATCCTTGCATAACGGGTCGTAACATGCTAGTTCTACAGCGTCGGCCCCAGGCTACGCTCGAGTTCCCAAAATCATACTACAGTCCGTTATATTAGTGGCTTCTAAAACCTTAGAAAAAGTTTGTGCGCTGAAAGAATATACCTATACTGCATGCTATATTTTTGCTATGAAATTATAATAAGTGTATTTAACAATATATTTAATATATTTTATTATTTATTTTAGCTAGAACTATTCTAAATAGCTATATATAGCCCCTAAGTACGGTAGCTAATCTTCTGAAGCTATTAGTAATATATTGCTAGCGCCTCTTATAGCTTTAAGTTATTCCTATAAGGCTGCTTAAATGCTTGGTATTAATGTGACGTTCTTTATTAAACTAGGCGTGTGCTAATTTAACCTAAAATCCGCTCGGGCATTAGTTCAGGTTATAGGTACCTATATTAAGGAGTAAAACTAATAGGAAACTATATACTAGAGAACTCAGAATAAATACATAATATTATGTATATGATTAACACATTAAAAAGTCGAATAATTAAGAGTAATATATATATTATTAACTAATTTAAAGCTATTTGTAATAGATTAATATATTAATTCTATTTATTATTTTGTAATAAATACTATAAATCTAATTAATTATGCCTTATATTTAATCATAGCTCCTAATATATTTAAGCCCTCTACTAATAAAGCTATTATAATGATTGAACTTAATAGCTTTAAAAACTAGATAAATTACATTAATTAGCTTAAAGCTTATAACTTATATATCAAATTTTAAGATTATATTAATTTGAATAAACCTAGTAAGCTACTACTTACTAATATTATTAGAAAGCTTAAACTTCTAAACACCCTAATAACTATTAAACCCTACTAAAATACTGAGTTTAATATTAATATAAGTAGTACTACTAGCTATATATCTACTATAAGTAGAGAAGAAGCTATCTATAACTTTAAAAGAATAGATACTAAATATTATAATACTCTAATAGTATAATACTTAGAGGAGAAAAAGATATATATAGAGTATATTAAGAATATAATAATAATTTAGAACTAAGTCTCAAACACAATCTACTAACAATACCTTAAAACCTATTATCTTACTAAAGAAAATGTTACTAATTAAGCTTCTAAGCTTTAAGTATATAAGATTGATTAAACGAAAATTTTATTATATAAGTATAAAGAAATTCTTACTAATACAAAAGGAATACACTTTTTTTTATGATAGGAAACTACCTTATAAGTCAGATAAAAGAATAAAGTAATTTTTTAAACGCTAGATAGCTAAAATACTTCCAAATTAATAATCTAATCTCTAGTTTAATAACTTCTACTAGATCCTAAGTAACTTACCTCTAATAGCTTAACTTGGTAGCTATCAAGCTAATATAAGTATAAAACCTAACACAAATAAGCTTAAATTAAATAGAATTCTCCTCATAGCTTATAAAGCTATTTAATACCTTAGAGATACTATACATAGGAGTAAGCCTAGTAGAGAAGTATTCAAGTTCAAATCTATAATAATAATAATAATCATACTAATAATAATAATAATGCTAATATAAAATACTAATATTAAGGAGGAAGCTATATCTGCAACGCTAGTAGCTAAAGCAATAAGTCTACTGAAACGTCTCACTCTAATAATTAAAAGAAATAATATACTCTTTACTATAGAACTAAATATACTCTTTAGTACTACTATACTTAGGATATAAGGTAATGTACTGGGTTGATTCTTGCTAAGGAAGACCTGCGCGCGGCGGTCTATATATACAGCTAGGCAGTAACTAACGGCAGTATCTACCTGGCTACAGCAGTACATGGGATGCATGCGTGCAATACCGTAACAACTACTTCACTTTCCTAAAGAATTAGTCTAAATAGTTTACTATGAATAAAGACTTAGCTACGTAAATCGTGAAGTAAATTTAGCCTGATAATAATCTAGAAAAAAAAACGTTTAGAAAAAGTAAAATCCTAAAGAGTAAGTTAGTAACTCTATAGTAAGTTGTTGGTTTGCACACGGGCGGGGTGACACAAACGCGCGCGTAGCCCTAATACGTTTTGTTTGTATCGAAGCTATTCTGAAGTGCGTGTGTATGTAGAAGTAAGATATAAACTGGCTATGTGGGCAGTGCAGTGGTATTGTGCTATATTGGCCCTGCGAATATGGTCACGCGACGTATGCACTTACGTATGATATTGTATCCAGCAGAGCGCCCGCCCTGCTACTCCGTGTGTTACGGGGTTATTACGACGTAAACACTATAGCATTATTATAGTAATTGATATTATTCCCTATTCTCTCTCCTTCTTAATACTCCTTAATATGAGAGTAATAGTCTATATATTTAATAACCTCTCACAATTTATTAACCTTTAAGAAGCTACTTATAGTAATTTTAGTATTACTAATGCCTCTAAAGATAAAATTAATAATTAGGAATCTATTAATCTTTATCTCTGAAAGCCTAGACCCTAGCTAATACCTCTTGAACTTAATAATATAATATGCTATAAAAGCTTAGCTACTAACTGTATCTCTATATATCTCCTTCAAAAAAGTACATAATAAGATATAAAGCCTAATAACTCTAAGCAAAACTACCTTTAATAACAAGATTATATATATATAATAGAGATCTTTAATATCAATAAGTAATACCTTCTTAAATACTAGTTATATAGGGAAGTATATATACTAATGAGGTTTATAATTATTAATAAAATATAATCTCACTCTACTATACTATACTCCTTAAATTGATTACTTTATTAAGAAGTACCTGTCTAATTATTTTAAACCTAGATAATAGATTATACAATTTAGAAAATAATACTAAAAGAACTACTAATAAAGTATTAATAATAAACCTAGAATATAGCTACTTATAAATAAAACTTACTCTACTACTAACTCTCCTATAATTCCTAGAGTTAACTATCTTCTAAATACTTAAAGAAGAAATAAATACCAATCTTAATATAGGGAGGTATAATTTATGAGTTTTAAGTATTAACTTAAATATAAACTACTAATCAAAACTTAGAGTAGAAATAAGAACTTTACATAAAGCGGTTTTCTTAAGCTATATTAACAAATATTATATACAAAGAGTAAAACCCTACTATAGTAATATAGCCCTTTATAGACATAGTTATAAAAAGTTAGTGTAATCTAATTAACCTATCGACTCTATAATAAGCTCTAATAGTAAGCCTCAAGATACTACAATAGAGCTACTATTCCTAGCTCGAGAAATAATAGCTTTACAAATAAATCTGAGATAATAAGATACTTACTAAAAGTTTTTATGAAAGTTACTCTTATCGAAGATTTAACTTACATGAAATAAGAGTTTCTTATTTAGCTATAAGACTTCTATTTTAACTTTCTTAAGGCTTAAGAAGTAAATATATTCAAAGTTACTTTAAGTATTTTATAGAAGAATCAGTACTTATTATACTTACTTACTAGAAATAGTTAAGAGCGGGCGCCCTACTCATATTTAAAAAAAGGTAGCCTGCTTGCTTTACTGGGAGCCGTGCCTAACTCTAACCGCCATCAGTGATCACGAGAAAATTTCTTCCGTCAGAACTGCACTTCGGTCCTCTAGTGTCGGCGCAACGTCGGACCTCCACACGAAGCATTGCCCACTCAGTCATCTTGACGGCGGGGGCGGGGAGGCTGGGTTGAGGCCGGTTGAGGCCGGGGCATGCACGAAACTTGAAAGCAAGCTTGGAAATTCTCCAGGTTTCCAAGCTGTCACCCGATCCGCTTTCCCCACAGCAACGGTTCGTCTTCCCTGTCACTCGCAGCCAGCAGTTCTCCGGAATTTTCAACACAGATGCCATGACCGGAAGTCCGACATGTCAGCGCCAAGGGAGCGGTCTTGGGCTTACCAGACCTCATACAACGGTGCTGAGCTACCTCAATGGTGCGCAGTGGCAAGAAAAGCACGGCTCTGGCGTTCGGTTGTTGATTTGGACGGAGCGACCCTTTTCTACAAGGGCTCCCGAGGACTCAATGTTTCTTCTCGAAGGCTGTCGTCACGATTTTATGACTAGTCATGGCCGGTATTAGATCCCCACACTCAGTATGATGATGTGTGCTCACCAGAACCGTGTGAACCAGGAGTTCGGCAGCATCCCATTCCCCCCACGTGTAGGCTGCTGCGCCGCTCTCTTCCGTTCTTCTGGATACTGGCACGTTCACGGCTGGCAATGTTCTCCAAATTCATCTACAATCCCACCTTGGACCTTGGGGAGACGACCGGTGGCGGGCCGACATCCGGACCATGACGACCTGGGTTACCAATGAGGACGAGATCATGTCGCTTTAGCCTTTCACCGACTTCTGTGCACTTTTCTCTGTTCCCCGCGCGGGGCCCGAATACGTGGGAAAGGGAGGGACCATGTCTTCGGCCTTGTCCTCGGATGGGGGTCGATGAACTCGGATGATTAATAGGGCGAGAGACCAGCCAAGACGCGGTGGTATTGTCCGTATCCCTGCTTCCGCGGGTCACGATCGAAAAATTGGACGAGCATGATGGACTGACGATGCAGCCCGGCCAAAGCCTCGTGGAGGTGTATAAAGGAAGGCATGTCACCCCGAAGGTTATGGCTCTGGATCTTCAGCACAAGCGCCAGACCTCAGCTTCAAGGGTTCTCAAGATGACCGCCGCTCTGTCTCTCTTCCTCTCCGGCCTTCTGTTGGCCTCGGCCGTCAACGCCCAGGCGTACGACGCCGGCAGTCGCGATAAGGACGCTTTCGAATATGTCCAGCCGCTGAACACCACCATCCTCGGCCCCTATGGCCACTCCGAGCCTGTCTACCCCTCTCGTGAGTTCTTTCTCAAACACCACAATTCCAGATTCAGACTGACAAAGTGTAGCCAAAACCACCGGAAACGGCTGGGAGGAGGCTCTGGAGAAGGCTAAGGCTTTCGTTGCCCAGCTGACCATTGAGGAGAAGGCAGACATGGTCACCGGTCAGCCCGGACCTTGCGTCGGTAACATCGTCGCCATTCCCCGCCTCGGCTTCAACGGTCTCTGTCTCCATGATGGACCCCTTTCTATCCGTGTCGCCGACTACGCCAGCGTCTTTTCCGCAGGTGTCTCTGCAGCAGCCACCTGGGACAAAGACATTCTCTACGAGAGAGGTTATGCCATGGGCAAGGAGTTCAGGGGCAAGGGTGCTCACGTTGCTCTGTCCCCCGTCGCCGGACCTCTCGGCCGCTCCGCCTACTCCGGCAGAAACTGGGAGGGTTTCTCTCCCGACCCCTACCTTACCGGTGTTGCCATGGAGAAGACCATCAACGGTCACCAGGATGCTGGTGTCCAGGCTACTGCTAAGCACTGGATCCTGAACGAGCAGGAGATACAGCGCAACCCCGTCTTCGACCCCAACGGCACTTCCACCGACATCGTCTCCCAGGCTCTGTCTGCCAATGTTGACGACCGCACTATCCACGAGCTGTACATGTGGCCCTTTGCCAACGCCGTCAAGGCCAAGGCTGCCTCTTTCATGTGCTCTTACCAGCGCATCAACGGCTCGTACGGCTGCCAGAACTCCAAGTCCCTCAACGGTCTCCTTAAGACCGAGCTCGGCTTCGAGGGCTACGTTATGTCTGACTGGGGTGCCACACACACCGGTGTTGCCGCCATTGAGGCTGGTTTGGACATGGACATGCCCGGTGGTCTCGGATCTTACGGCCAGACTTGGACTGGCGGCTCTTTCTTCGGCGGAAACATCACCATTGCTGTCAACAACGGCACTCTCGATGTCGCCCGTGTCGACGACATGATTCTCCGCATCATGACTCCTTACTACTGGCTCGGCCAGGACCAGGACTTCCCCTCCGTTGACCCCTCCGCCGGTGACCTCAACACCTTCTCCCCCAAGTCTACCTGGATCCGCGAGTTCAACCTGACCGGCGAGCGCAGCCGTGACGTCCGCGAGAACCACGGCGAGCTCATCCGCAAGCACGGTGCCGCTGCCGCCGTCCTGCTCAAGAACGAGAACAAGGCCCTCCCTCTCAAGGCTCCCAAGTCCATCGCCGTCTTCGGAAACGATGCCGGCGAGGATACCCAGGGCTTCTACAACCAAGACGACTTCGAGTACGGCACCCTCGTCGCTGGCGGTGGCTCCGGCACTGGCCGTCTGACCTACCTCGTCACCCCTCTTGAGGCCATCAAGGCTCGTGCCTCCAAGGACGGCGCCCTCGTCCAGCAGTGGCTCAACAACACTCTCATCATCAACTCCAACGTCACCGACCTTTGGGTTCCCACTCCTCCTGAGGTCTGCCTCGTCTTCCTCAAGACCTGGGCCGAGGAGGCTGCTGACCGTCCGCACCTCGACGTCGACTGGGACGGCAACGATGTCGTCGAGTCCGTCGCCAAGGACTGCAACAACACCATCGTCGTCACCCACTCTTCCGGCATCAACACCCTCCCCTGGGCCGACCACCCCAACGTCACCGCCATCCTCGCCGCCCACTTCCCCGGCCAGGAGTCCGGCAACTCTCTCGTCGACGTCCTCTACGGCGACGTGAACCCCTCTGCCCGCCTGCCTTACACCATCGCCCTGAACGGCACCGACTACAACGCTCCTCCCACCACCGCCATCAACACGACCGGCGAGTACGACTGGCAGAGCTGGTTCGACGAGAAGCTCGAGATTGACTACCGCTACTTCGACGCCCACAACATCTCCGTCCGCTACGAGTTCGGCTTCGGTCTCAGCTACACCACTTTCGAGCTGTCCGACTTCTCCGCCGAGCCCGTCGTCGACGGCATCACCTCCGCCCCCGAAGAGCGTCCCGTCCAGCCCGGCGGCAACCCCGCCCTCTGGGAGACCATCTTCAACGCCACTGTCTCCGTCTCCAACACCGGCGACGTCGACGGCGCCGCCGTTCCCCAGCTCTACGTCAGCTTCCCCGCCGACACCACCCCCGCCGGTACTCCTCCCAAGCAGCTCCGCGGCTTCGAGAAGGTTCCCCTGGCCGTCGGCGAGACCAAGACCGTCGGCTTCGAGCTGATGCGTCGTGATCTCAGCTACTGGGACGTCGTCTCCCAGCAGTGGGTCATCCCCGCCGGCGAGTTCACCCTCAGCATCGGCTGGAGCAGCAGAGACCTGAAGGCTTTCACCACTATCACTCCTGTGCAGGCGTAAGACTTCTGGTAATGGGCTATGTGGGAGGATTCTTACGACGCGTGATTAACGACTCTGAATAGTATTAGTAATGTCTGGCTAGCAATGAAACGAACAGTCTCTCAACCTGAACTTCTTTTGTTGATCATGGAAATATGGACACTTGAAACATTCGGACCGGGTCTAGTTGAAATCGGAGTTTCCGCAACGTTGCGATGAGACGGAACATCAACCGGCTTCAGTCACACGCTGGAAAAAGACAGCACCACGCCGAATCGTAGTCGGGCAGGTCGCATTATGGCCTAGAAAAGAGAATAAGGGTATGTGCTGTTGCGCATATTGCTTCAGCTGATCTGGCCAAGGCTTTTCACATGGGTAGACGAATACCCGAATCCAGTAGAAATTCCCTTTCATAGGCACAATGCCGACTCGCAAGCTCAGCACAACCGGGACTTCTAGACTTTGGTAAACTGTTTCGGGCCCGGCAGATGACTGGACACATTGTTGCTGACCTCCACTTTCCAACTATAAGCTCCGAACCATAAGGCTGGTTAAGCTTAAAATTGGTCGGACGATGTCGCGACGGCTTTTATTTTCCAAACTCAGTGCGGACGAAACTTCAACTGTCAATGCGGACTTCCCCACGCCTGATTTGGATCGAAGATGGGCATAAATACCTTCATAGTCCATTGTGTTTTTCTGTGATGGCTGTGTTATTGGTCGTAGTGATCACCGCCATCCCGACGTTCGACATCCGTATTATGTACCAACTTTGAAGCAGAAAGATGGATGAAAAGGAGTACACTCTTCTGGAGAAGACCACAGGAACCTCTGTGCTCCTGATAGAATCATCGGACTCAACCGCGCGCGACTGCTGGGTAAGAATACCTGATTCTTCTTCGATCACGTTCAACATATCGGTGCAATGGTGCACTAATAACGCAAAAGATTCAACGCGCAGGTTTCCACTTGAAGACTCTCTACCTCTTCACTAAAAGCGATATAAAGACCGTTCTCGCTCCTCAGATTATCTTTATCGTTTCCGCAGTGCTCGGCCGAGAAAGCCTCGTAACTGTAGACTTCTCCACGGCGGCAGAGTCTCTGCGCAGGCTGCCTCTAGCGGTTATTTGGATATGGCTGAACCTGATCGTCTGCGGCATATCGAATCAACGGCTACCGGAGTCTGTTCTCGAGGATGAACACAACAAGCCTTGGCGGCCAATCGCTGCTCGGCGCCTGACGCCCGAACAAGCCAACAGGCTCCTTTTCGCAATGGTGCCATTGGTGATGGGGACCAGCCTAATGCTCGGCGGCTTCACTCCGTCCGTGACGATGATGGCGTTGTTGTGGCTGTACAACGACCTGGACGGCAGTAGCATCAGTATCTGGACACGAAACGTGATCAACACGGGAGGGATCATGTGCTTCAGTGCTGGCTCTTTGGAGGTTATTTCTGGCGGCATGCTTCTGCCCAAAGCCTGGATCTGGATCGGCTTGACTGGGGCTGCTATCGCGACGACAGTGCAGGCTCTCGACTTTCCGGACATGGAAGGGGATAGAGCCAGAGGCCGGCAAACTATCCCCCTGGTTTATGGGGAGGCTGTTTCACGGGGCGGCCTGGCGGTAGCTGTGGTGGTGTGGTCGGCTGCTTGTTCCGCATTCTGGAAACTTCGGCTCCTCGGCTGGGCGGTTCCGTTGGGCGTTGGATCACTGATGGCAACTCTGACGATGTTGAGGAGAGATGAGAAGTGTGACAAGATCGTCGCCAAGCTGTGGTGCGCGTGGATGTCAGTTCTTTACGTTTTGCCTCTGTTTATTTCATAAGCGGGTATCGGAAAAAGCAGTGACAGCAAGCATTGCGCATTGCATGCTAGCTCGAGGCGAACTGTGGTAAGGCATCGAGGCGCGGAGAACAGGAAGCACTGGATGCATTCACTCGTTATGATGTTTATGTCGGTTATACCCAATAGATTCACAGTCTATCTTCAAGAGCTTAGACAGAATTTGTACTCTTCATTAGCTTCTATGCCAGAACACTCAATGGAAAGCTTTCGTTGTTCCGTTAGACGCCAGGATGAGAGCTTACTCTTCGTTGCTACAATGGAGATCATCTCGATGGTGTTTCGGAGTGCTGACGGCGACGGAATACACATCAATCCCAATCGGAGCCCGCGCGTGAGCTTCGTCATCAAGTTGGGTTGATTCGATGAAGGGCATAACTGGACTTCGGCCAAGACGATATCTGCGCGTCTACTATTCGGTGGGCTCGTCGGCCTGGCCGGCGCTCAATACCCACCGGAGCCGGAGGGAATCACGGTCCTAAAGTCTAAACTCCACGAAAATGTCACCATCTCATACAAGGAGGTAAGTGACTTTCGGACGTTGTCGGAGCTCCATAGGCGCGACGGGACGTAAATGTCAGGATTGTCGTTGTGCCGATAGCCACTTCAGGCATTTGCGAGACCACACCGGGCGTCCGAACTAACGCGGGCTATGTCCACCTGCCCCCCCGGGACTCTGGATGAAGGGACCGGAGAAGCCCAGGACTACCCGATCAACACGTGAGGCTCTGTTGCAGGCACGTCGCCGTGCAAAACTTACCAATGCTTAAACAAGTTCTTTTGGGGTTTCGAGGCGCGAAAGGCCCCCGAGAATGCCCCGCTGGCGATCTGGGTGAACGGAGGGCCCGGCGGTTCAAGCATGGTGGGCGCACTCGAGGAGCTGAGCCCCTGCTTTGCCAATGAGGACTCTAAGCCGACACGGCTCAACGCGTGGAGTTGGATCAATATGCTCTTCATTGACCAGCCCAACCAGGTGGGCTTCTCGTATGATGTGCCTGCGAACGTTACCGCCTACCCAGGAGAGCAAGGGAACGTGGGGATACTTCCGGCCGACTTCAGCGATGGAGTCCCAGAAGCCGGCAACTGGACTTCTCGATACGGAACTACTTCCAGCCAGAACGTTTCTCATAGTGCTCACACCACGACACAGGCTGCTCATTCGCTGTGGCACTTCGCCCAGACCTGGTTCTTCGAGTTCCCTTACTACGAGCCTGTCGATGTCCGGGTGAGCCTTTGGGCGGAGTCGTACGGCGGCCACTATGGACCAGGTATTCTCAAGCACTTCCAGAATCAGAATGAGCTGATACAGAATGGTACTTCCCCTGAGAAAGATGCTCACTACATCCATCTCAATACTCTGGGCATCGTCAATGGTCTCATCGACCTCGTCATTCAGGGCGAAACATGGATCTCTTCTCCTTACAACTACGCAGGTGAACCTTGTAGTGTGGTATGATAAAAAGAGCACGCACACTGAGTTGTTGATGTGATCAAGACCTACGGAATCCAAGTCTTCAACGAATCCATCTACGACGAGTTGATGTACAAAGGGACACGGCCAAACGGATGCCGCCAGAAAATGGTAGACTGCCAGGAGGCTCTGAAGAAGCACGGCCCGCTACTCGCAACGCCGGGTACGCCCCGCTCGTCACGCCCGATGGCACTACGCGCCAGTTCGGTAACTACAGCTTCTCTCGGGTCTACCAGGCCGGGCACGAGGTGGCGGCGTACCAGCCGGTGGCGGCGTACGAGATCGATCTTCATGAGGGCGACGTTCAACCGTGACATCGCGACGGGGCTGATCCCGGCGACTGATGAATAATGAATTGGCGACCGTCGGGCCCAAGGATATCTTGCATATCAAGAACACCCCGCCGCCGCAGCCGGACCAGATGTGCTACGTGCTCAAGCCCAACACGTGTGATCCCGAGGTGTGGGAGAAGGTCAAGAACGGCACGGCGTTGGTGAGGGACTGCTACGTTGTCGGAGACGCTCCCAAGCACGTTGCGGCCTTCCGTAGCCAGGGGGCAAATGAACTGCTGTCCGAGGAACTGTGAAGATTGAGCGAGCAGATTGATGCTAGCGCAACACAGCATACTTTGGGAATCACTACTAAGTCGCTCTCCACTGCACCATCTCAGGAGCCAGGGGAGAAAGATCAAGTCCGTCGGCCAAGTGTGCTTCAATGATTGGATGCACGGGAAGGAAAATCGTCAGAAGACATGCAAGCGCTGGTCGCAGCCCTGTACCCTAGCGCCGGCGTGTTGGAACCGTTTGGTGTAGCTGCGGACCGCGCATTGTTTAACTTAGCTAGGTTGCCAGGTTGCGATGAAGTAACGTTCAGCGCTGCGCGAGTTGCCCTGATTCAAGGGGGTTGAAAGAAACGAGATGATGTGAATGAAAAGTCTGTCTCCCTCCCCCCCTTCCCCCAAGCCACTCGGAGTATAGTGCCGTGTCGGCTGGGATGATGGGTAGGAGAAGGGAAACATGGACTCCATATCACTTGAATCGTCCGAAAACGCTGGCCAACCGGGGATCATCGGCGGAACTCACGATCCCGCCTGGCGGCATTTCGTCCGATCCGATGACTTGGATCGCCCTGACGGGAGGATGTTGCGCCGGCGGCACGACCAACACACAGCACAGCTCTCCAGCCGGAAGGCGTAGCACATGGTCGCCGGGTGGTAAGAGAGCCGGCGTCTTGAGTTGAGCTGGACCAAACCAAACAGCAACTGCGGAAACCCAGCACTTCGACGAGGAAAGGGTGGCTTTGCGGCCGCGTCTTCAGACGGGATGACGCTGTCAGTTTCTGGCGGCTGGTGTCTTGAGTCTTGTGTCATTGGGCGCTCAACGCTCAATGCGCTACAGCGACCGGTTCTCTGAGTCGTTAGCATGCATAAGATAGGTAATTAGCAGGATACTGTACATACATACATAGCATGCACAGCAGCAGCACGGCAGAGTGAGTGTACGACGCTTTCACATGCCATCGATGAGACAACAAGTGATATCAGCACGCAGCAGCAGCACCTCAGAGCCATTCCTGCGCGTCAACGGTTAAAGGGGTCGTCAGTTGCAGAAGCGGCCATTGTTTACTCCCGTTCATATATCTGTCTGTGCGATCTGTTCAACGTTCGTTCTAACACTGGACGCTCCACTGATTTGCAGAACAACGGTTTGGACGACGCCGAGGTGCTGGCTGAAACAGAGCTGAAACCACAATCACAGGCCACCGAGCAGCTCCTGACAGAGAGAGCAGCAGAGACGGTTGTTTGAGGACCCTTTATTTTCTTTTTTTTGTGTCTGTGAACAACCTTTCAGAGCAGCGACTATCAGATTGGAAAGCTCGCAATATTTCTTTGGGAAAGGGAAGCAAAATCATAGAACTCGACTCGTAGAAAAGAGAGTCGTGGAAGAGAAAGAATACGGATACGACAGCTTCCACTGGGGACACACGTCGCAATCATGGACACGCAATCGTTCTCGTCTCGCATCAGCGACCTCGTCAAAGTAAGCAACTCAGCGCTCCCTGATCTGTACTCATCATTCATTCGTTCTACAGGCCTCTCAGCGGGGTCTGGTGAATGATTCAAGCAAATCCACACCAATGCTAACATTCTCACCTCATTCAAGTTCCTCTCATCTGTCAAGGGCGATCTTTCAAACGTCACCGCACCGCCATCATTCCTCGCACCGTCTTCGGTCGTCGAGGTCGGCCACTGCTGGTGCCAGCGGCCCGGCGTCTTCGTCGCGCCGGCTCTCGAGTCGGATCCCGAGAAGCGATCCCTGAAAGTGCTGCGCATGATCCTCATCGCGATGCGCAGCCAGTTCTACGTCGCGGGCGCGCCCAACGTCAGCATCAAGAAGCCGCTGAACGCCTTCCTGGGCGAGCTTTTCCTCGCGTCGTGGACCGAAGGCAAGGCCTCTACGAAACTGGTCGCCGAGCAGGTCAGCCACCACCCGCCCATCACGGCCATGTCGATGGGGAGCAAGGAGCACGGCATCCGCGCCGACGGGTACGCGAGGGTCGAGATGACCTTTTCCAGCAGCGTCAACATCCGCCAGATCGGCCACGCCGTGATCCACATCGACAAGTACGACGAGGATTACCTGGTGCCGCTGCCGGACGTCAAGGTGCGCGGTTTTCTGAGCGCGTGTCTGTACCCAGAGGTGATTGGCACGTACTACATCGTGTCGAGCACGGGCTACGTCTCGGAGATCAAGTTCTCCGGCACGGGCATCTTCAGCGGCAAGAAGAACTTCTTCCAGGCGCGCATGTACCACAAGAAGGACAAGAAGGCGACCATTTTCACCGTAGAGGGCGTTTGGAGCGAGGCATGGACCGTCAAGGATGGGAGGACGGGCGAGGTCCTGGAGCAGTACGAGGTCGACGCCATGGAGAACCTGCCTGCGCACATGGACATGGAGCCCATCTCCAACCAGGACCCGTGGGAGTCGAGACGCGCGTGGGCCGGCGTCATTGAGGGTCTCAGCAAGAACGATTTCCGCGAGACGGTAAACGCGAAGAGCCAGGTTGAAGAGGCTCAGCGGCGCATGAGGGCCGAAGAGAAGAACAAGGGCGAAACTTGGGAGCCGCTATTCTTCAAGAGCATTCCTGGATCGGAACACGAGGTTTTCCACAGGCTGGGCAAGACTGTGGATTGGCAGCTGCACGACAAGCATACGAAAGGCGTTTGGAAGATTGACGATGACAAGCGCGACACCGCTCAACGCCCGTTTAGAGGAGAGCTGACGCCAGTGGGTTGAGGATCAGGGCTCGCTTGTATTTTTTTCTTTAAAATAATATCTTGTTGACGACTAGCGTTCTACTCACTACGGCGGACTGGGAGGCGTTCGGTTGAAGCCGTAGGAAGGCAACACACTATTCTCATTGTTTTGACAAAAGAAATCCATCAAGGCCATGATCCTGCACCCTCTCAACCTGTCAGGTTCACCATGTCAACCGAAGAATAAGGTCTCCGAAACAGAATGGGAGAACTACCTCCGAGATGGAATGCTGCGAGAAAGGTCCAACTCGAGCGATCGAGATTGCGAATTGCGGCGACGAAACGTCAGGTAAGCGAGCGCTGTAGAGACCACAAAGCGCCTGGCTTTCCTCAGCGGTCGCGCGTTTAGACGCCGATGCTGAGTGACGGCATTGTGTATTGTTACGACAAATTGGTGCAGCCCAGCTACAAACGATGCAAAGGTTCATCCACTGGCGTTTTCGGGTTGCGTATCGCTCCGAGCGGTGCCCCGCTGCGTTCCGGTGAGCCGGCCGACCCCAGTCAGGAAAAGGTTCCAATGGTCGAAGCCGTCTTTCAATGTTTCTTGAGGGGGGCATATTTGACTTGAATAGTTCTATCTCAAAACACTAAATATAGACAGTAATTAGCAACCTTGAAGGAATCCATTCCGAGTGTACATCCGGAACACGGGGCCTTGACCCATACCTACACCCCGGTTCGGCACAGGGCCCGGGGCCGGGAACGACAACTTAGTTTTACTGGTCCCCGTGTCCTAACCCACAGTCCCTCAGCCTCCCTCAGCCTCCTATTGCAGATTGCCTACTAAGCTATACCGTGGATGATTAAAACAACAGGGTATCCAGGGCCAGATATTGATCTTAGATTTGCATACAGATCTAAAACTTCACTGAAATAAGCCACGCCCTGTAACCCCATGAAGAGACCACACATGAGCCCTCACCTTAGTCGACGCGAGGTCCCCTGTAATTCCGATTCGCATGGCAAAACCAATTGGCGACAGCAAACAGCGCCATAACCCCGATGACAGCGCTGGCATAATCTGTGTCGGTCAGCCTGGGCGAACTTTCCGTCGGAAAAGCAATGGAACTTTACTCATATTCGACGCCGTGACTGGCATGACCACTGGAAAGTCGTAGAAGACGAGCGCCAAGAGACCCAACGCAATGGTCAGCACATTGGCCATCGCACCAACGGGTCCCGGCAACTTGAATTTGCGCCGTGGCAGCATCTCTTCAAACGCTGCAGTCCCTCGAAACCGGTGATGGAGAACCAGCGACGCAGGGAATGCAAAGCTGACCTGCTGCAGAATGAGCCCGGTTGCCACCAATGCGTTGAAGGCGGTGGAGGATCCGAGGAACACGCATCCCAGCACGAACACGAGAGCGCAGTTGACGAGGAGAGCGTTCACTGGGACGCCGAAGCGAGGGCTTGTTTTGCGCAGAAATGACGAAAAAACGAGGGCGTCATCTCGTGCAAACGACCAAGTCAGCCGGCTGGCCGTCTGCAGAGCTGCTGCGCAAGCGAAGCAACCGCATATCAAGATAATCACGACGAAGAACGTCGCGGCGGCGGAGGAGCCGGTCGCTTGGGACCAGATCTCGAGAATCGGTAGCCTTCTCACGAATCAGTCGCCTTGTCCTCCGCTTGATCTTGGAAAGAACTGCAATAGATAGGAGTCCGACAAATTAACGGAACCAAAGATGGATGAACTTACGGAGACGCGAGGATAGGTTCAATGTCGGTGAAGCTATACAGCATGGCGATGCTGAACGTAAAAGCCGACACAAACCCGATCGTAACAGTGGATATCAGAGCTCTCGGGACCGTCGACGCGGCGTGGGTGCATTCTTCGGCCAGGTGAATAGCCCCATCGAGACCAGCATAGATGAAGTTTGGGTTCAAGAGGCCAGTGAGAAAGACGATGCCCCGAGATGACCATCCGCTCTCGTTGATGAATACTGTCCATACGAAAGAGCTGTCTTGCTTCTCATTCGACCGGGCCAAGCACGTAACGGTGATGACGAAGAAGCCAATCAAAGAGATAAAGACTAGACCGTGAGTTATTCGGAAGTCTAGCCGAGTTTGTGCGAGTCATCTCGCTGATACTTACATCCGACATCATGGATCCAGACGGTTCGTTTCATCAAAAAGATGTTGTACGCTGTGAAAGCGAAGTTGAATGCTTGGAACAGAAGGAAAATGTGCCCTGTCTCTGGTATGTAGTCCGGATTGAGATAGGCGGCTAGGGACAGAACCACGATCGGCATCTGAATGACAAAGCTGGCACCATTGGCTATCCATCCAAGAAAATTGACTGATCCGCAAGAGTAGCTCTGGCAACCCATTCGTCAGCTTTATGAAGTCTGCAGCTCGATCGCGCCGGGATATCGCACCAATATGCGACTGTACTTCTCAGGGGAAAGAATACTAGTCCAGTGATACTGGCCTCCAGCTGTCGGATATGCCGACGCAATCTCTGCCATACTCAAGGCGCACGCTCCTCCGATAACGAATATCAAAATGATGCCGTAGAGAAGCGTAACAGGCCCCCCAGAAACAACAGAGATGGCGAGAGTGACAGAGATAGCTGACCAGCTGTTGGAAATGTTCCAACCCACCGCGACGATGGCTAGCAGGCCCATATCTCGCTTCGTCGGGGAGTCGAGGCCGAGGCGAAGAAGCTCGACATCCTCGTCGCTGCCGGTGTGGATTGATGCATCTGCGATGGTCTACAGTCAGTAAAGCTTGGCCGAGTCAAGAAACTGTCGGCGGATGCAGCTCACTGGCGTCGGCTGTCCTTCGATCCACGACAGATGATGACGTTGGCGCTTTCTCGACTTGCCGCTTGTTCGTTCCTGTGAGCGCAGCCATTTTCTCCCATCAATATGCCGTATCTCGTCCTAAAATCAATCGTGAATGGAAGAAGTTTCAATGGGAGCTTTGAAGTCTTGATCTGTCGGTCTGGTCCTTCGCCCGGTCGCAGCCGAGGCGGGATGAAAGTGGTACAGTGACAGATGGCCATGTTACATTGGCGGAAGCCTTTAGCTGCGGTCATCTCCAATCTCTCGGTACCATGCGGTTCCCTGTCCTCTAATTTGTGGCTTCGTGTTGAGGTTTCACGCTTACATGTGTGTTCGATCTAGCTTCATGCAAGGTGCGGATGTTTTGGCTCAATGACTACCTTGTTGATCAGGGAATCAGTACAAATCATCATGCAATCCGTGTATCAACAAGATGTCTTTTTCATAAACGATGTCGGTTGGTCTAGGGAGCGCTGCGAAGCTAATGCAGCATTGGATGACTTTCTCCTTCCCAACTTCCTCACTCGGATGCGGGCCTAGAGATGAGTTATTCAGAACCGAACGCCAAGCCAGGATGTGCGGATCCAGCAGAACCGTTTGCTGGTGCGTGTTCATGAGGCAAGCGGATTTAAATGAAGAGCCACAGGAATAAAAGATTTCGGGATTTTCGGCAAAAAACTAAAAGTATGAGGTTTAGAATCAAATTACTGGGTTGTGGTAATCAAACCGGAAACGGGCGTGTAGGTCATACCCATGAGCTTCGATCTTCTACTCTGCAGCATCAGTACAATATCTCCTAGTTAGTGAGTATCTTGCTAGATGTTCATTCAACAAGAACTCTCATACATCCAGCCGCTGTTTCTCATGTGCAACCATCGAGGCTAGCCATCTCTTCGTCTGGAGTTCGAAGGCACATCGTACAGCAAATTCGGACATCAAAAAGGCATTGGTTTGATTAGCATAACCTAAGACCACTCCATCCAGAGACCCATGACCAAGAAAAGCGATAAAATCACAAAAGTAGCAAGAGGTGAAAGTGGCCGGTCAACTCGATTTGACAGGCTTGGTCTGTCACCAACGCCTTTCGACTGACGACTGCCTTCCACGGCATCATTGGCGCGAACGCATCGGAAGACCTGATAGTCTGACTTGATTTCACCATCGTCGTAGTTGAAAGAGAGCAGGACAGGCCAGACGCTCGTCAGAGCCTTGTCATATAAGTTTTCGGTCTCGCCGTCTGCGTCATCCGAGGCATTGATTATACTACCGCATAAAACAAGTTATATTTAGGAAAATCAGTCTTTTCCCGACTAGCGTCGGTCTTGTCTGTGATATTGCCTTTGACGTGGCGTTAGAAGGTGATGTGCCCACAATGGTGTTGACCTACTTGTTGCTCGCGTTCCAGGGAATTCCGGTTTCTCGTTGCAGCTATCTGGCTCGACATCCACTGCACGTCATCAGAGCATCGCGCTTCCCTGGCCTTGGTTTTCACGTTTTGGATGCACTGGTCGGATATCCGCCCATTGCAAGATCCGTTCGTGCCCTGTTGCAGCAGTTCGATCTCCTTCTTGGACCTTGGTGTATCTTCCCAATTCTCCGTACCACGTGTAGGAACAGACTGAGTAGTTGGCGCTGATGTTGGTCGTCTTGACAGCGTCCTCAGGGCCCTCGAGATCGATGGTGTTTGGATTGATGTCCCACACAGCGTAATGTTCTGGGTCTTGAGCAGGACCACCACCATCTGTTCTGTTGGCTGCAATCTTGACCTCAATCGTCCACCCGTTTCCCTCGCCGTAAGGATCCGCATGTGGATGTTCTAATAGTGGCTTTGACATATCAATGCCATTGACAGGCTAAATGTCCGTTGCGTTCGGCGTTCTCATCGCGTTGGTAATAATGGTCTTGTTATTCCATATATCTCATCGGCGGAGGCCGTCGGTTTCGGGGTTATACAACGTTGTTTCCATGCAAAAAGTGCCTTGATGCAGAAAGGAAGGGCGTATTCCTTGCCGGACTTTCTAGTGAATGCATCATGTTTTCCAAGGAAAGAAAATTATTTCACGGTGAAGCTGATGAAAAGGCAGTTTTTGATGATGTTACCAAAACCGAAAGTCGGCGAATTGAGCCAAACAGAAAGGAAAGCAAGCCCTCATTGAATAGTCTCTTAGTCAGACCTGATAAGTAGCACAAGTGAAACATTTAGGGACAGTTTCGTAGTCGATCATGACGTCTTTCGGTTTTATAATTGATGAGGATTGCCCGGATAGGCTAGGAGCCAGCCGTGGAAGGATGTGTAAGATTGGCGTCAAAGTCCTCGTGTTGAATTTGATTGTGCGGTCTGCATCCATAGCTGCTGAGCCTATTGAGAATCTAGATCGTCCACGAACGGGGCTTTCATGCCGCATTGCCGCTGGTGTTGGAGTCAGAATGTTGGTGTCGGAGCTCGTATTGGCGGCAGTAAGTTCTGCGGGCTTCGTCTCACAAAAGTCTGCACCTTGCTCGTTGTACCATTTACAGAGGCCTCGTTTACTGGTATTTACCAGTCGTTATTAACATGAAGTGTGGCGTTTTTCCAAGCTGTAAGCAACATGAGAAGATTTGCGCAAGTTCTTTACGTGAGAAAAGCTGGGCTAGAGGAGAGCAGGCGTGCTGCTGACCCGTGTCCAGCGCGGCGTGTTTGATCGAGGGCATATTGACTGCTTTAGTGATGATGCCCCGGTAACCTGGGTCACAGCTGTGGCAATGCTCAAGGTCTGGACGTGACCCTACTTTATGTTATTTCTTACCATTAGTCCATAAACCCTGCTTCTCTATCTTTTCATTAGTTATCTGTCAATAGACATGTTTGCGGGTTATCCGGCAAGTTGTTGCCTGTGTAAGCGCAGTGATTGGCTCTATGATAGTATACTACAACTTTTCTGTGAGCGAATACCCGCCTATAGTTCTGCTTTGCACGAAGCAAATAGTGTTCTAGTGTTGGTATTATATAACGGTGCTGGATGCTGGAAAGAAAACCTAGGAAGATGAACAAGCTTAATGTATGATAAATACGGTTGGTTTAACAGGGGTCCAGCAGGCAGGAAGAGGCGCTTAAAGTAAAATATTCAAAATCATCTTATTGTTAGTCATTGAGGAGAGAAGATGTTGCTGCCTTACCTGCACCGAGATACTGCTGGAAGTGATGGTGGGGATCTCTACACTCTAATTGGCCTAGCCTGCCTACTTATCTCTAGTTAATCCAAATTCTTACCTCAAGGTTTCTAGGTAAATCCGTAATTCTACTGAGGACTCTGATATATATAACTAGAAGACCAAAAAATAAGAATACTCACTAGAACTATATGTACCCTATAACTAAGAGAGCTAGAGAGAAATCGGTAGAGGTATTGGCGTTTGTTTCTGGCTATTGAGGATGAAGATAATGATCTACAACTTCCGGAGGGTAATATCCCAACGCCAGAGGATCTCACGGCCTACATTGAGAACTGGTATCGTCCGCAAATTCAGCCTGCATCGGGTCCAAATGACTCCTACCACTTTTGAGAGGGTCTAATTGACGGAGAACTGGCTGATGAGGAGGAAGGACTGTGTCCTCATCGGGTCGTCGTAAGGGATCTCAAATAGTGCGAGAAACGAGGCAATAATACAAGCACTTGGTGGACCAGGATTGAATTGGTAGCTTTGGCGGCAGCGCTGCCATCGATAAAAGTCAACAAAACGGAGGGCCGCTCAGCCCCCGGCCTTAGAACAAGAATGCCACTGAGTTGAGAAACCTGGTGGCGATTTCGACTTCGTTCGTTATCAACGCTGTCTTGTTCAGTCGCTTTTCTTGCGTGCTGCGTAGAGTTCAGCCAAGGAGGCAAGAAAGTTCTATGCTTGACAGCAACACTGGTATTCGTGCATAATGTATGTTTTGCGTCATCTACACTCAGGAGATTCATCGAAGAAAGAACAGTGGCGCTGATGAAGCGTAGGTACGCTACTTGTTGCCTGATGCTCTAGTTGGCTGTTTTGAAGCTCCTCGGACGTTGAAATGCCTTCCACTGCCGTACTATCTGTGGGTATACCGGAAAGCCGGTTTGGAATTTTCATTTGTAGTTTTGCAGAGAACTACAGAGAGAGAGTGAAAGCTCGCATGGGAATGATCTGTCGACGTTTGCATCGCCATTCTGTCATTGAGAGGAAAACAACAAGAATCTTTTCTCCATGGTAAGGATGAACGGAGATTGAGATTTGTACGAGAATGCATGAGGATGGAGAATGCATGATAAGACGATGCCTGATTCGGAAGGTTAAATTTACAAGAAACTGCTGCGTGCAAAGCGAGCCACGGTCTGTCGAGCAGGCGGGGGGAGACAACATGAAGGGTTCAACTTGCGGGCAACATGTGGCCCTTGTCGACGAAATCAGTTGGAACTCCGGTTTGAAAGAGGCCATTGAGCCGTAAGCACATGCAGGTCTGGGTAGGATTCAACGGTTCAGTCCAATCGGGTTTTGACAAACTCCAACAGCAGAACCAACTGAGTCGCTCTGAGCGGGGTGCCAACAGGTGGGCTGGGATGTTCATGACCAAGGGCTCTTGGCCCATCTGCCTCCCAAGATGTCCAAAACACATTTAATCCTCGTTCATTCCCGCCCACCATCTGGTATTTACCAATTACTTTCATATTCTTCTTTCCCGGACGCGATCGGAAAATAGATTGTATTGCTTGAAAGATGGCGGGCCCCGCTCCTGAACTCCCGGTTGCTGTGAGTGCAATGTGCCATCCCACATTTGCGGTACGATCATGCTACATGTGGCAGAATTAACTTAAAGAAGGCGGCTGAAATCGAAGATGATGCCGCGTCTGTTACGGCTGAGGTTAGACATCCCACGCCTATCTGGGACCGAGCTCTCAACTAACTATCCGAAGTCCGAGACATCCTCGCAGGCTTCCCTGAGGTCTAGTATCATGGACTATCGAACAGAGAACGGCCGCACTTATCATAGGCTTAGTGACGGAAGTAAGTTGTCAACCGAATCTGAATTCGGACGTCTCTTACTAATGGAATTATGACAGAGTACCTTTTACCAAATGATGAGGTACGACTCGTCTTTAATGTCTTGCGGAGTTGAGTCTAACATAATCTGGCGAAGGCGGAGCAAAATCGTCTGGGTACGTTTAGCCATAACAAAACGGGAGCATATGACTGACGATTGATGCGCTTTAGACTTTGCTCATCAGTTGTGGCTGAGGACTTGGGACAGTCTCTGTAACAGCCCCAAGAGAAATGGCGCGAACCGTGTTCTGGATGTTGGAACCGGAACCGGCATCTGGGCCATCGACTATGGTATCGCGAACAACACTTCCCTTCTCTTGAGAATTCCAATCTGATCTTCTTATAGCGGACGAACATCCCGAGGCAACTGTGGGTCACCAGATGAAGTTGACGTAAGTTGAGCTAAACGGTCACAGGTTATCGGAGTTGATCTGAGTCCCATTCAGCCTGGTTTGTAAGTTTACTGTGCATTCCTCGACGCTACAATGAATGACTGACCCAAATTATCAGCGTCCCTCCAAACTGTCAATTCGAGGTGGACGACATCGACAAGGAGTGGACGTTTTCGCAACCTTTTGACTTTATTTTTGCGAGGGCCATGTGCGGGTTCTTTCGCAGTTGGCCCAACTTCATCTCTCAAGCCTACGATAACCTCGAACCCGGCGGATATATTGAACTTCATGACAATAGCTTTCCCGCAATGTGCCAAGATGGGACGATGACGGACGATTCTTACATTTACCGATGGACGCAGAACATCGTGAAAGCGTCCAAAGCCATTGGGCATTCCTCTATCGTACCAGCCTTAAAGAAGCTCCTCGAAGAGGCGGGACTCGTGGACGTCCAGGAACGTGTGGAGTACTGGCCTATCGGCACTTGGCCCGCTGATTCCCGTCAAAAAGACATTGGTCTTTGGTGCGCTGAGAGTATGAGCGGTGGCATTGACTCTATCTGCATGGCTCTGTTCACTCGCGTGCTTGGCTGGACCAAAGAAGAAGTGATGGTATTCTGCGCAAATGTGCGGGATGAGATAAGAAAGGGCAGGGTCCATGCCTACTTCCCGGTGTTAGTGCACGTCAAGTTCTCGTTGTGTGTAGAGGTACTAACGGACGCATCAGATATTCCGTTTGGGGCCGGAAGCCCGAGAAGGAAGCTTCGGAGCCACATGCGGCATAAGCGGCTCAAAAGTTGAGGAATTCACCCCTTTGTCGAGATAGGGAGTAGCGGAACCTACCGGATCCAGTTGGTAGCGGATTCCAACGAGGATTGCCCTCCTCTGCCATGTTATCCTCGTCAGTTGTAGCACCAAAAGGACCTTGCCAAGACTACTCTTCAGTATATACTTGACCGTGACACCTGAACCATACTACAAGTCTCTCGAAACTATGCTTTGTCATCATATTCACTTCTTTGAATAGCCTTGCAGGAGTTCTACAGATGAATCACAGCATCAAATTACCCTTCGCCAAGTTTCATTTCAAGGCACATCTCTTCAGTGCCCAGCATGTGGGCTCCTGTGGCAAGTTGAGTTTCCGGATACAGGATTACAAGGTCACCAAAGAGACCCCCAGTAGTTGTCGTGCCCTTTTTCAAGATGTAGAATTTGTCGCTAGGGTCTGTGGACGCTATTTTGTGGATAACTATAACGACTTAGATGGATATAATACTTTGAGTGTTATGATAATAAATTGTCTATTTACTGAGGTATACCACGGCCGCCAAGGATCTGTTGGAAACAGCTCTGAGCCCCCTTGCCTGTTCTGTTATGTATAAAAATGTTCCTCCGGCGGCGGATGCCGGAGCGGCTGCGGAGACTGGGTGAGCGTGTCTGTTGAACCAATAAAGGTTGCAGTTTCGTTGCTTTTCACCCCATTAAGAAACAACAGGAGACTGCCCTGTGGCTCGTCTGCTTACCTGCAGGAGTCTTTCACCCAACGAAGGTAGTCGTCGTAAGGTAAGATGCTCAACTCCACTCACTTCAGCCGCGATTTCGAGTCGTGGAGCGATTGAGTTTGTGTTCATAAATCTCAGATTCGCCTCTGAATTTGACGGAACACCACATCATCGAGTCCATAAAGCTTCGACGCGCGAACCTATCCACCAACGTCGGCCCGTTCCCGCTCATAACATCAGGCAAATGTCTCAAGTATCGAGTGAGCAGCTGCCTGCTCTTCCCGCCGATATCACGCCAGAGTGGCAGGGGTCAAAGATCGGAAACAAAATCCAGTCGATCGAAAATACCAGGAACATTCTGGGCAAGGGAAGCAAGCTTTTCTACAACATCACATACAAAAACGAAAGCAAAGATGACAGACCGAGGCATATATGCATCAAAGGCGTCTTCCAGCCGGAAATGATTGAAGCACAGCCATGGACTGTTAGTCTGGCGCAGCGTGAGGCAGAGTTGTTTTTCAAGATTGCATCTAGCGTCAAAAACATGATCTACCCCAAAAGCTGGTGGAGCGGCACGAATGAGAGGCAGGGCATCGCTACCATGAATGATCTGGTTCAAGAGGGCTGCACCTTTCCCGGCGAGGTTGTTTCGTATCCTGTGGAGAAGGGTTTGAACGGCGTTGAGCAGCTGGCTGGACTGCATGCTCAGTATTGGAGCCAGAGCCAGGAGGACCATCCTTGTACGAACAAGCTCTCCTCCCCCTCTCTTTATCATTGTTGACAAGCTATGTAGAGATGTGGAATAATTACGAACCGGCGATAACCTCTATGTGTAGGCCGTGTGAGGAGGTAGTCTGGGGCCCTGGCCGACCGAAGCTTGCCGAGTACCTAATGAACGGCAAGCGGTGTAACGAGGCGCTGGATCGGTATTACGCCGAGCGCACCCTCGCTTTCGGACACTCCTTCACGGCGACACGCACATTGGCAACATTTACTTCACCAAAGACTGGAGCATTGGCTTCTTGGACTGGTCGGCGTTCCACTTCGGGTCCTGCTTCCACGACACATTTTACCTCATGACAGCAATGTTGAGCATCGAGGATCGCCGGGCTCATGAGATGGAGATTTTGGACCACTATCTCGAGACCCTTCATTGTCTCGGCGGGCCCAAGTTCGATCGCCATAATGACCCGGAGGTCATGATTGAGTATCGGCATTCATTCATGACGAACGTGATATGGATCATCTGCCCCTACGCTCTGCAAACACCAGAGTGCGTGGCAGCATTGTGTGATCGCACCATTGCAACGTATGAAGACCACAAGGTCATTGATGTCATTATGGATCAACCAAAGCCTGCTGGCGTCTGACAAGTAGAAGCGAGGAGTGGGTTTGTGCAGAAGCTTGCTATGGAGGTTGAGTACTTGGTGCGAGACTACGTTCTCATCGTTTGAATTTTCAGCCACTAACATCATGGTTCGCGCACATACTGGATGTACAATAGCGTCCGTAAGGAAGTGGAACAATGAATACCCGAGATACATGGATGAATTATATTCAATTGCCCTGGCCTATCCCATTCGGTGCTGCTGGGCGGTCTTTTGGGGTCCACGTCGTAAGGGGAAGCAGCCACTTAGGGGTAGCCAACTGAGGCAAATTGACTAATCACTAAACATACAATCGCGGTGACAGGAAGAAGTGGTCCCTTCGTGGGGCGCAAAAGTATTACCGTCCAGCAGCACCGTGATACAATATTAATACCACATTTTTGTCGTCAGCCGAGGGTTCAGCCTGTGAACAAACCGCATGACGCCAATTTGGCATGCGTTCAGCAGCCCCTTTTCCACACTCACAAGACGTTCCATATATCTAAAGAACTACAGGAGAGATCTTTCCTCCGGGTAGCACAGATCTGTTCTTGGGAGTTGTCAAAGCGGATGAGAGGCATTACATTCATACAGGTGTCCCATGTTGGATGTCGTTCAATGCCTAAAGTTGGGTGTATTGGTGGCCTTGTTTTATGGGAGGACTCAAGCTGTAGTCTGCGACAGGGTTGTTCGGCGCGACTTGCTCCAGAAATGGGTTACATCGCAATTGCTCGTGGTTTCTGAAGTGAGCTAGGGTGTCGACCGATGCGCCCGTGATATCGCGTGCTGAACACCTACTATGTCTCAACTCGTTGCTTTTGCGCCGACATTCTAGAAGTAGTCTGGGCCAGTGGAATTTAACCATAATTCAGATAAGGCGACATAATGCATGTTGGTAGTATTCAATTCATTCGAGACAGTCTTTTATGCTTCAAGCTCTACGGCGGTAGTACTGACTGTCGTGTAGAACAGGGTATCTAGCTCTGCGCAAAGACGGGGATCTCGAGCCCTTTTTCGGCAGTCGTCAACTGTTAAGAGACAACGAATATGTCAATAAGCGCAAGCACGTTTCATATCTCACTCACCAAATAGATGGTCCAATCTAGCCACTCCGGTGCCACTCTTAAGGCCGAGGTAAAGCACGCGCCGAAGACCGGACCGACGACACTTTGGCGGCTTAGCCGCTGCCCACAGATGCCAGAAACCTAAACTCTACAACTCGCCAACCGCAGCAGTGTCCGAAGAAGTCTCTGACTGTGACGTCTGACCCAGCTAGTAACAAGCTTCAGCAGTCTCAGCCACAACGACGGCTGCCTTTATTTAGCACGGGCTTTCATGAGAAAGAAGCTCAGAAGAACGTTGCATTGTCCCATCTACCACCGCATGTAACATTCACCAGTAGCGCTGGCGACTCGTATGTTCGGCCGCCACAATCTATCCACTCAATTATCACCGAAGAGGATTTGAACAGGTGTGCTTGAAAGCCGAATTTCCCGAGTGGTGCTCATCGCATCAAACCCCTTCCGAGGCAGGGTTGAGAGGACTTTCAACGGTGGCTCGTTAGCCTCGCATAAGTGCCATAAACGGGAGTTTAGAGGGCGGTGGCAAGGGCGCTAACGATGCGCGGGAGTGGGAAGAGCTGCAAAGGCTGGGATCGAGGCGTACTATAGTAAGCGGACAATCCCGAGCTATCTGCGAACGCCGGACCTTTCATCTGACCAGCCAATTAAGACTAAATACTAATTATACATGAATAATCGAGGGTCGCAAAGCAGGGTCAAATATGGAAAATGTTCAGACGAAGAAACAGTGAACGGGCCAATTCATCGCTCGGGATTGGAAGAGAGTCTCCGTGACCTCACACCCTCCAACTGCCGCGTTGGGCAGTAGGGGGTGCAATGCAACGTGGTGTATTCCCGACATCAGACGGAAGCCCCGATTCGATCTTATTATTAACCCTTGGCTTAGCGGCTATTACCGTAGGGAAATTGTAGTTCGGAATAGGACTTAAGAAGGGGGGCAACGGCTCTCCACGATGCCGAAGGCTCCGCAAGACAGGCAAAGAAGCGTCGAAATGGACGCTGAGGACTTGCGCTATTTTGCGAGAAGGCGTGGAGATGTCAGCAATCCACGGCGGATTAGAGTTTACTAAGAGCTTTTTGTCTAGCATTTTTCAAAATGTAACGCTTCGGGTGGTGTGCCGCAGCGATGCAATAACCAATTACGCCATGCGCAAAAGAACCGCCATTCCGCGCGCTTCGTGCCGGAATGCACCACACATACGCTTATATGGGCTGGTCGCCACAAACCAGTCTCTTACAGTTGCCCCCCTCTCCAGGCACTTGGTCCATCAAGTGCGCACTGAGATCTAGGGTGCACTTGGGGATCAACAAGTGGCCTGGAGAGGGGGGCAACTGTAAGAGACTGGTTTCGGCGGCACACCACCCGAAGCGTTACAATTTTGCGATGCAATAACCAATTACGCCATGCGCAAAAGATCCGTTCCGCCATTCCGCGCACTTCGTGCCGGAGCTTCGTGCCGGAGCTTCGTGCCGGAATACACCACACATACGCTTATATGGGCTGGTCGCCAAAAACGAGTCTCTTATAGTTGCCCCCCTCTCCAGGCCGCTTGGTCCCTCAAGCGCGCACTATCTAGTAGCTTATTTCATTACTACTTATATTAAATATATAAGAATTATATCCAAGATTTAGGACTAATTAAAGTTATTCTAAATTAAGTAAAGCTTATAACAATAAATAGTATAAGATATAAAGTAGTAATTGCGAAGAGCTTAACCTAAGTCTATCTAATAAGAGGTAGCATAATACTATTTATTTAAAGCTAAAGAGAAAAAGAGGGAGTTTTCTACTTTATTAGTAGTTATACTAGGTTTATAGGTAACTACTAGGTAATCCCTAGAGGTAGTAAATCTAGGTAGAAGCTTAAATAGTTCTAACTAGGCGTAGCTTATAATGTTATTCCCTCGCCTAGCTACTAGCCCTCTAAGTATATATTAAGTTATTATTACTATGTATTACTAGCCCATATCTCTTTTTATACTTACCTACTACTTTATTTTCTATTATAGCGTCTGGTAGCTCCTAAGTAGGCTCTATATATCCTTCCTATTTCACTAATACCTTATACTATTATCTCTAACTCACTGCTCTCTATTATATTATATAAACTTCCTCTATATACTACTTTAAACTCACTATTATTAATAATAATTAGTAGTAATTAAAACTTCATCTATAAGTAAGTAGATAGGGAGTTCTTTAGCGCTCTATAGAGAAGGTTAATATAGAACTTATAGCAGATATTTCCTAGGATATTTAGTTTTATAATATAAGAGCTTATTTTACCTATAATTATATATTTATAGTATAGCTATAAGAGCTTTTCTTTAAGCTTAGACCTCTTATAGTCTATTATTAATAATTAAACCTTATTACTTACCTATTACCTCTCTACTAGCGCCCTATATATATTTATATTCTTCTTACTCTATTATTAAGCTATTATTATGTTAAATTAAGTAAAGTTTATTATATCTATAAGCTTACGTATTAGGAGAGTAGCTACTATTTAGTTAGTAATACATATAATAAGTTTATTTCTATAATTAATATAGGGTTAATACAGTATCTATACTCTAGGGAGAATAGAGAGAATCTAGTTATATTACTAACTTTATTTTATACCGCTAGCTAAATAATAATAAGTAATCATCTCTAGTTATGTTATACTTAGGTTATAAATACCTATAGAATAGCCTAGATCTCCTAGTTCCATCTCTTTATTTTTCTATTAGTTTATACGTGATAAACTATACTTGAATAATAACTAATTAAATATTAGTATGGGCTTAAGGAACCCTTTCTTTAAATACCTCTAGATATATATTGCTCTATATATACTATAGTTCTATATAAATCTATTTATAGTTTATAACTAACTTAGCTAGTAGAACTACTAGCTTACTATCTTAAGTATATTATTATTAAAATTATAACTCTACTAGATAATCTGTGGATAGAGATCTCCTAAAGAGTTATTATCATCCTCTTTATTAGATATTTATAGCCTCCCCTTAAATGTTAGCTTCCTAAAGTTGTTTATATTATTAAATTAAACTTTCACTCTCATATCTAGTAGGAAGCTATAAAGCTACTAAATAACTATAGTATAAGTAGCTTTATATATAATATTCTTTTCACAATAGCTTATTCAAGCGCTTATAGCTCTATGTTACAATTAAAAGTTATAGTATCTAAGTTATCTAAATAGCTTACTTAGTTTCTCCTAACTATAGAGCTAATAATAGAATCTCTATAGAGTTAAGTATAATGAGGTATTAGTTATAGAACTCTCCCCTACTTATACTTATTATCCTACTTCTAAGAGGTGCTCTATTCCTATTATAAGAGAGTATTGGGGGCTACTACTTCTTCATTAAAGTGGTATTTGATAATTAAAGTTATATTAAAATAATTTCTCTATTTACTTACTTTAGCGTTTTATAAGATATTACTGTCGCAATAATCCCATAACCCACGGAGTGGCAGGATGAGGGCTCTGCTGAATATGATATTATATGTATGTACGTATGTGCGTACGGCACGTGACTATATGTCACGTGATCGTATTTGCAGGCCTAATATAGCATAATACTACTGCCTACGTAGCTAGTTTATATCTTAGACTTTTATATATACTCGCACTTCAGAATAGCTTTAATACAAATAATACGTATTAGGGCTATACGCACGCATACTATCACCCACTCGTATGAAACCAATATTGATTAGTGGTTAAGTTTACTGTTATACTACCTATGGCTATATAACTGCAGATTAGTAAGGTTACTACTTAAAGAGATAAAAGCTCTACTAGTCTATAATTAATTTACATATTAAATCTATTTTAATAATTATGACTAGAAGCCCTTTTATGCTACCTAGATTAATTAATATTCTATAATATACTATAAGTAGTTAAGCTAACTACTTTAAAGAACTTAATTTAATCCTTACGTCCGTTATATTACTCTTACTATTACTATTACTACTATATAATAAAAATAATAATAATACCCTCAAGTAGTAAGATAACTACAAAAGAGGTCTACTAATAACTCAATAGTTGACCTCCACGCAATAATTAACTCTCCTAAGACCCTCACATTACGAAAAGAAGAGCAAATCGATTTAACCCTAAAATATACGTTAGAGTAAGAAAAGATAATTTACGCCTTGAATAGCGTATTATTTAATATATAATATAATATATAGCTAGTGAAGACATTAAATAATAGTAAGATAATATTAACTTATGTATTGCAAGCCTCTACTTTAAATAAGGACTACTTATTATTATTATTACTACCTCTTATTAGCACCTATTATTAAGAGTGAGGAGAGCTAGAGATAAAACTACTCGAAGGAATTACACGCAACTACCTAATTAATTCTCTAAATTATTAATTACGCCTCATTCATATATAATAGCAGCTCCAGGACTATCAATACTGGTATTATCTCTGCTATTTAAATAGCTATAAATAAGTACTCTTGAGGGATCTTTAGTAATATTAATATTGCTAATACTGCTAGGCTGATAACCAATTAAACTTATTATAGAGCTACTAATACTAACAAAAAGTAAGGCATTAGTAGATAAGGAGGACTGGGATTAGGATATTAAATTTAACAAAAACACCATAATAAAGTAAGTAACTGCTAAGATCCTGTACTATATTAAGACCTATAAATGCGATAAACTCTTTAGTAAGGAACTGTGAATAGAGTTTATAGTAGACTTCACAGGCCTACCTATTGAGCTTTTCTAAAGAATAAGTCTAGTAACTATAAGGAAGCTTTATTAATGTCTTATAGATAATAGTATTTATGTTATCTAAGATGGATTAAGTATTGCAAGCCGTGTTTATAATGTTATAAATACATGTTATAAATACATATAATTTCTACTTCTAGACCGCTATACAAGTGAATAGGTAGATTAAGAGAAGCACTACATTTGCGAAAAACTGGGATAGAGAAGAGTTTAGCAGGGATATCACTAACTTCTAGAATGTTGATATCATGATGTTAATAATAGCATTAGTAGCAGCTAATGGCCTAGCCCTATGAATAAGTTAACCTACTACAGAAAAGCTACAAGAGAATTACTAAGAGCTATAAGACTCTACTAATACTATTTCTCCTACTTAGAATAACATTATAATTATAATAATAGGATAGAATAATAGTACCCAGCTATTAATATACTAAATTACAGACCTAGCTAAGATATATAGTAGCGAAGGTATAGATTGTTTTAAGCTAAAACTACAGATCTTTTAAGATACTTACGAGAGGATAGGAATCAGAAAGAACTAAATACTAGCAGCTTTTCTAATAATACTAAAGGGGAGAGCGCTAAAATACTACTATAGGAGGCTTTATTACCTATAACCTCATCTTAATAATACTTAAATTATTAATAGACTTAAGGGCCTTTGAAGACTAAAGGGTTTATTTAAGCCTATCTTATAATATAGAATAATTCTATCCTTATTTTAATTATAATAGACTATCCCTCAAAATCCAAATTAGAGGCCTTGGACCTCCTGATTAATACCCTTATATTAACTTAACTAGCGCTTAGTAAAGCTTACTAAAGCAATAAGATATTATGTAATAAACTCCTTTAAGGCTGCTGAGGAATTAAGGAGTATAAATAGGCTACTACAAACCTATTAAAAACCTTTAAAAGCCTCTATTAATAACCTAAGGTCGCTATTAGTAATATAATTATATTTATAAATAGTTAACTACTACAGACTTAATATTACGCTAAATAATACTAGATAGACTACAAATACAATAGTAAGAGCTAAAATAATAGATTCAGAAGGAAGCTATAAAGAGATAATAAAAGCGGCCTAAAATAATGGCGATAAGATATAAAATGCTATGTTTATAAAGAGTCTGGATACTATTTAAGTAACTATAGACAAAAGGAGAAGGAGGAGGCGTACTCCTAATAGCAAAATACCCTATAAGCCCTCGAAAAGTTGAAGGCAGCTTACTAGTAGTTCCTGGCCTACTATAAGTGGGCTATAGAAGGAATAACTAATAATTTAATAGTGAATAATAATGAGAATGAGGAGATTAATATACATTTCTAATTATTTAGTGAGGGTAGGGACTACTATAATAATAGCAACTCTAAAGAAGAATAGCATAATACGTTCTTTACCTAATTCACAGACCCGAATAGTGGCTAGAGCACCTATTTAGTCCCCATTATGGATAAGAAAACTATTATAAGGCTATTGCTTAATTAAGTAGCCTACTACGCTATTATGCGTTTAGATCCCTTTGAGGAATTAGCTAAGCCTGTACCTATTAAATCCTTTATACTTGAAGGAAGATACTCTTTAGAGACCTTCTAAGGTATTATCCCTAATATAGGAGCAGTAGGGTTTTTAATAGCTAGCAAGAGCTAATTTGAGGCGCTTAAGAGGGTTATGCCTAATATCACAATTAACCCTATAATAGCAAAAGGGGTAAGCGTAAGGTTTGGGCTAGGAGGGGCTATTAAATTAATAGGGACTATAACTATCTCTATGCTATTTGGAGATATAGTCTTCTATATGGTATTTATAGATACCTTCTTTTTGCTCTGCCTGGCGAATATAAATAAATTAGGTATATGATTTAAGACTGCTTATAATAGAGTAATTTTATTATGCCTATTATATATAAATGGGGCTACTTATGGCTATTGTGCGAGATGGAGAAGGTTTTGGCCTATTATAACCCTATGGAGGCTGAATTATGATGGCTCTATTAACGTTTTAGCTACTTATTAGTCTATTAACTTTATAAAGTCTTTAGTAGGCTAGCTACTAAGTTAAGTTATACCTACTTAAATATCTTATGAAGTTTTATAAGTGCTACTAACTTAATGTAGGGGCGCTAAATTAATTGAAATTTGTAATTAAGGATGACTATAACTTTAACTACGCTATACTTATTAACGTTATTTACCTCAAAGAGCGCCTAGTACTCTATATCATTAATGCTGTAACTGCCTTTAATGGGGCGAAGTTCCTGAAGAATTTATCTGTATCTATAATATAGTGGGGTGTCAAAAGTATCGGCTATCCCACTAGTTTCCTAGCTACCCGCATTCTAACCCCATCACTTCAAGAGCAAATTATAAAGCTACTACTATGCGGGTTGTGATGAAAATATATTTGATTTATAGCTAAAAAGTAGCTCTTTAGTATCTTATATACTATTTCTTAGCTTTTCGAACTACTTTAGGTTGCTATAATAGTGAATTGATTAGCTGCTGAATCTAGCCTAAAGGAATAGCCTTCTATGCTACCTCAATTTGCTGCTTGAATTTATTAATATTAAGCTCGTTCTTTTGAAGTCAAATAGCCTCAGGCAATATCTTCTGAAGGTTCATCTTTATTATCCGCTAATAGTGCTTAATAGGGTTGAGATCAGGCGAATATTGGGGCCAGTTGATCTAGCTTATGCCCTTCGTGAATATCCACTACTTTATCCGTTCTACTATATAGATAGGGGCGTTATCTTAGATAGAATAGCGCGTATTATTATAGTTAGGAAGTAATTCTTCCTCTAAGCAGTTAATATAACTATTAGCTATATAGCTATTATATAATAACTCTAAATTGCGGTTAAGAAAGACTAATTTATTGCAGCTATCTCTCTATATTATAGCCTATATTATAATAGATATATTTGTCTTTATATAACTCTTGAGGTTAATCAAATCGGGCTGCTAGCGCTTATGAGGTAGCCTAAATACCTATTTAGTAGGTGTGGATATATTATTTTAGTAGGAGGACTTATTAGAGAACTAACTCTAGATCGCGATATATTAGCCTATGTAGCAATATAGAGGGTATAGATGAGAAAGAATGTATAAGTATTAATTCTTTAACTTTAGGTAGCTACTCTAATATAAATTTAAGCTGCTTAGCTGCTGCTTTCTTTATAATAAAGGGCTGCTTTATAGCCCTCTATTTTTGGTATTCTAATGTGCGGAGAGTCCTCTTAATTGTGTTGAGAGAGATTAGAGTAGATGCGACTGTAAGAAGGCTCTAGTAGGTATAATAATAATTCTTTTTAGCAGCGCGCACTAGAGTACGCTTCTCTCGACGAGTTAGCAATAGAGGCCTTATTTTAGCTATAGTAGAAGGCTGTAGTAATTGCGACCCGCTCGAATTAAGTAAGTTTATTGTGAGTACTTTAACTTACTAATAATTTAGTACTAAATGCGCGTAAATTGGCCTCCATATACAAAGGTTGTGGTAGTTAGCAGGCTGAGGGATAATCGTGGGAGAACGCGTCGAGGCGTAAAGTAGTAGTGGAGTAGCTAATACTTTTGACACCCCACTGTACTTAACGCCTTTGAATAATACTAGATCTATATCTACCTCAGGCTACTAGATATTGCTATTACTAATACTAGTACTAACTTTACTTTATTAAAGTAGCGAAATACTTTTTAATTGCTTTTAATAACTGCTACTAAAGTACTTATTAGTTTGCACACAGGTAAGGTGACAGTAAACGCGCGTAGCCCTAATACATATTATCCATATCGAAGCTATTCAGAGGTATGCATATGTATATAAGTCTAAGATACAAACTAGCTACGTAGACAGTGGTATTATGCCATATTGGGCCTGCAAATACGGTCACGTGACGTACACACATACATACGATATTGTATCTCGCAGAGCGCCCATCCTGCCACTCCATAGGTTATAGGGTTATTACGACACTAGCAGTCTTTTCTTTGTAGCTAGGCGCGCCGTAACCTATATAAAACAATATAAAAATAAACTTAAAGATCTCAAAACGATATAAATTAAATACTTTTTAAGGCCTTCCTTTATATCTTTATCACTACCTTAGATAGCTATTATAGGTCTCTATCTATACCTCCATCTATACCTCTATTGCTACCTTTAGTAGCGTAGTTATCACTCTTTGTGGTGGAGATATTATAGCCCTTATAGCCCTTCTCTCGCCTTATTACCTATCCCTCTATTTAAATTGTTACTATATTATTATTAATAAATTGCTTGAGAGATAGATTTAGGCTCTCTTTAGTAAAGATATCAGCTAGGTTATTATCTCTATTAATCCACCTTACCTTACATATCTCTCAGCGCTTATATAACTAATAAAGTGCTATTATATCAATCATAAGGCGCTTCTCCTTCATAGTGCCAAGCTTCACGAGGTATTTATATAATAAGTACGAGTTAGTATAGATAATAGTGGGAATAGTAGGCTTTTTTAAGTATCTAGTAATCTTTTGTAGTATAGTAGCAATAGCGTAGGCTAAATCTACGCTAGCTACTATACTATAAACCTTAGAGGCTAGAACACTTTATATAATCCTTTTATACTTCATTAAGCTAAAGTAGATAATATTGCTAGTTACTATAAAGGTATTATTATTATTACCTATAGCCTCATTAACAATAACCACAATAAATACGATTTATAAAGATAGCTTAGTATTATTAGTAAAAGACCTATCTATAAATATAAAGAGTTTCACTATAGCTAGGTTAATAGGCACAAACGTTAGGCCTCAATTGAGGTTCTCCTTCTGCTATTTAAGGCGACAATTAAGGGCGTTTTCATCCTCTACAGTAGGATCCTAATGCTAGGCTATAGCAGATAGATTGAAATAGGCCTCAGGTTAGCAAATAGAGGCGATATATATCCCTCTTGCTTTTTGCTAAATATATTATTATTTTTATTTATTTGGCGATGCCTTTAAATTAATCAGCTTAATTTCAAAATCTTACCTCTTTTAGTAAAGAGTAAGACTACTATCTTTACCCAAAGTAATAATACTATTATTAAATATTAGTAGGGATTTATAGTTAATTTGCTACTTAGCTCTAGTAGTGAAATTAGCCTTTTCAAGCTCCACATCCTCTCATTAAGAGAACTTTAGTATAGATAGTCTAATAGTATTATGAGTTTACATACTAATAATACTAAAATAGCTATTTTTTTAGCTATTAAAGAGATTAATAGGTATAGGTCAAAAGATAATTATTTTATCTCAAGACTCTTTTTATAGTAGCTATTATATATAGCCTACTAATAGGTGCTCGCCTCTACAATACTATATAATAGTTTAAAAATTCTTATAATGCGATTTTTAGGGTATTTACTATAAATCTCTTTTAGTAAGTCTATAAAAATAAACCTATTAAGCTCTATTTATAATTAGACATATACTTATATAATATCGCAGAGCTATAGTATATAGCCTTCTTTTATAAGCAATAGAGTAATAGCAAGCAGGAGTTACTAGCTAGCCTGCTGGATAGTAGGGAACTAAATAAATATAGAGGCTTCTTTTTATTATAGCCCTAAACAAAATGCCTTAACTTCTTATAAAGCTAATTAGTACCCTTATGTTTTACCTTGTGGACTATATAGGACTTAAAGATATAATATTAACTATAGGCAGTAGTGTTATATAGAATAATCTTAAAAACTCTATACTTCTCAAGCGTAGTTATCTCCACAGTTAATAAGGCTAAAAAAGGTTCTTCTAGTATCTTAATAATCCCATGTTTATATAGTTATATAGCGAGGTTATAATCTATATGCTCTTTTATAGTTAAAAACGTTATAATATTACTAATTTCATTAATAAGTACTTAGGCAGTAGTAGCTATAAAAGTAGCTATTATGGGCATCTATTCTACTTTTTTATCTACTACTTATATACTTCTATATATTAGGCCTGCTAGCAATATTTCTTAGACTTATTCTTCTTTATATAGTTAGTCTTAGCAGCTTGGGATGAGGTCTATAAGTCACTCTAGTAATAGCATAGCGGGACTATTATTATCTAGTCCCATTATCTTCCCAGTATTTAGATCTAGTGGGAGCAGTAGCATAGCGCTATCCCCCTTATTATCGTCATTATCATTAGGGTAATACTACGGGCGTATAACTATTAATCGGAACGTCTAGGGCCCGCGAGGTAGGTTAAGGGTATAAATTTCACTATTAATAGCGAGGAGTTTATATAGCTCTTACTAGCCCTTCTTTTTACAGTAGACCTAGATGAGGAATAGTAATAATAGCTAAAGGATCGGCGCTATGTCCGGGCTATTATAGGTGGCGAGGGCGTCTATGACTTAGCGTGATGCCTAGTGCTTCTAGAGGTCCTCTATTGCTTTCTATATCGCAGCGGCCTATTACTAGAGGTCTAGAAACGGGGGCGAATCGTTATTAATCTAGAGGTAGCCGCTAAAAATAAGCAGCGTGGGCACTAAGCTATTAGGCCTAGTAGTATTGTTAATAGCCTTAATAGCTATTTAAAGGACAATTTTATAGTCTATATTAAGTAGGTCTTCACAAAGAATTATATATACTCTCTATAGTATAGCGTAGTATTACTTAACTCTACTAACGGAGTTATAAGCTTTAACTAGTACTGTTGCAATAACTCCGTAACCTATGGAGTGGCAGGATGGGCGCTCTGCGAGATACGATATCGTATGTACGTGCGTACGTCACGTGACCGTATTCGCAGGCCCAATATAGCACAACACTACTGCCCACGTAGCCAGTTTATATCTTAGACTTACACACACACGCACACTTCTGAATAGCTTCGATACGAACAATACGTATTAGGGCTATACGCGCGTACTATTACCCTACCTATATATAAACTAATACCAATTAGTGGTTAACTTCACTATTATACTACTTTAGCTACGCTATAAAACCGCAAATTAGTAAGGTTACTACTAAAAGAGATAGAAGCTCTATTTAGCTAATAACGGGTTTGTATCTTAAATCCTTTGGAGTTTATTACTAGAAAGCTCTTTTACACTACTTAGATCGATTAATATACTATAAGTAGTTAGATATATAGGCTACCTACTTCGGAGGACTCAATTTAATCCTAATATCTATTATATAACTCTTACCACTACTATTACTACTATATAATAAAATAATATAAAGAAACCCTTAAGTAGGAATATAACTATAAAAGGGGTCTACTAATACTGAAAAAGTTAATCTTTACATAATAATTAACTCTCCTAAGACCCTCACGTTATAAAAAGAAGAGAAACTCAATTTAACCCTAAGATATAAGTTAGAGTAAATTAAGATAACTTAAGCCTCAAATAGCGCATTATTTAACTATATAACGTAATACCTAGCTAGTAGAGATATTAAATAACAATAAAATAATATTAACTTACATATTACAAGCCTCTACTTCATATCAGGACTACCTATTATTATTATTACTACCTCCTATTAATACCTATTGCTAAGGATGAGGAGAGGCAGAATTACTAGAAGAAACTATATGCAACCACGCTACTAGCTCTTTAAATTACTAACTACACCTCATTTATATATGATAGTAACTCTAGGACCCTTAATACTAGTGCTAGTACTGCTATTTAAATAGCTATAAATAAGTACTTTTAAGGGATCTCTAGTAATACTAATACCGCTAAGCTAATAGCTAATTAAACTTATTATAGAGCTACTAATATTAGTAATATATGAGGCTCTAGTAAATAAGGAGGATTAGGACTAAGATATTATATTTAATAATAATACTACTACTATAAGATACGTAGCAGCAAAGATCCTATACTATATTGAGACCTATAAATATAATAGACTATTTAGTAAGGACCTATAGATAGAGTTTATAGTAGACTTAATAGGCCTACTTATTAAGTTTTTCTAAAAGAGGAGCCTAGTAATTATCAGAAAGCTTCACAACTATCTCTCTAACTATAGCATCTATATTACCTAAGATAAATTAAGTATCGCTAGCTATATATGTAATATTATAACTATAGATAACTTCTACTTCTAGACCGCTAGAGAAGTAAATAAGCAGATTAAGAGGAGTACCACGTTCGCAAAAAACTGGGATAGAGAAGAGTTTCGTAGGGATATCACTAACTTCTAGAATAACGATATCACAATGCTAATAAGAGCATTAGCTGCGGCTACTAGCCTAGCCCTATTGATGAGTTAACTTATTGCGGGAGGGCTGCGAGAGGATCGCCCAGCCCCATCCACGAGGCAATCCACCGCAGAAGGGCCGCAGGGGGATCGCCAAGAGCCAAAAGACCCTATTAACAGCATTACCCCTTCCCAAACTACTATATTTAATATAATAGGATAAAGTAGTAGCACCCACCTATTAATATGATAAATCGTAGACCTAGCTAAGATATATACTAATGAGATAAAGTATAGTAGCAAAGGTATAGATATTTTTAAGCTAAAACTATAGATTTTTTAAGATACTTGCGAAAGGATAGATATTATAAAGGATTAAACCCTAGTAGCCTTCTTAATAATACTTAAAGACAAAGCACTAAAATACTACTATAAGAGGTTCTACTACCTATACTCTAGTCTAAATAGCACCTAAATTATTAATAAGCTTAAGGGACGCTTTAAGACTAAAGAGTCTACCTAAGCCTATCTTATAATATAGAATAATACTACCCTCATCTTCATTATAACGGACTATTCCTCAAAGTCTAACTTATAGGCCTTAGATACCCTAATTAATACTCTCACATTAACTTAGCTAGCACTTAATAAAGCCTATTAAAGTAATAAGATACTACATAATTAACTCCTTTAAGGCTGCTAAGGGATTAAAAAGTATGAAAAGGCTACTATAAACCTATCAAAGACCTTCAAAAGCCTCTATAAATAACTTAAGGTTACTATTAGTAATATAATTATATTTATAAATAGTTAAGCACTATAAACTCAATATCATACTAAATAGTACTAAATAAACTATAAATATAATAACAAGGGTTAAAACAATAGATTCAGAAGGCCCAAGCTACAGAGAGACAACAAAAGCAGCTCAAAACGATAACAATAAGATATAAAATACTACGTTTACAAAGGGCCTAGATGCCATTCGAGCAACTATACGCAAAAGGAGAAAGAGGAGGCATACTTATAATAGCGAAATAACCTATAAGCCCTCAATAAGTTAAAAGCAGCCTATTAGTAGTTCCTAACCTACTATAAGGGGGCTATAGAAGGAATAACTAATAATTTAATAGTAAATGATAATGAGGATAAGGAAATTAAGATATATTTCTAATTACTTAATGAGACTAGGGACTACTATAATAATAGTAACTCTGAAGAGGAGTAGCATAATACGTTTTTCCCCTAATTTGCAGACCTAAATAGTGGCTATAATACCTATTTAGTTCCTGCTGTGGATAAAAAGATTATCTTGAGGCTATTACTTAATTAAGTAGTCTACTATGCTATTATGCGTTTAGATCTATTTAAAGAATTAGCTAAGCCTGTACCTATTAAATTATTTATGCTTAAAGGAAGATACTCTTTAGAGACCTTCTAAGACATTATCCCTAATATAAGAGCAGCAGGATTTTTAATAGTTAGTAAGGGCTAATTTAATGCGCTTAAGAGAATTATATTTAATATTATAATCGACTATATAATAGAAAAAGAGGTAAGCATAAGGTTTAGGCTAGGAGGGGCTATTAGATTAATAGGGATAACTACTGTCCCTATGCTATTTAGAGATATAGTCTTCTATGTGGTGTTTATGAATACCCCCTTCTTGCTCTGCCTAGTAGATATACATAAGTTAGGTATATACTTTAATAATCTTTAAAACTACTTATAATAGAAAAACTACTTTATTATACTTATTATATACAAATAGGACTACCTATAGCTATTATTAGAGATAAAGAAGGTTTTAGCTTACAATAACCTTATAGAGGCTAAATTATAATGACTCTATTAACGTTTTAGCTACCTATTAGTCTACTAACTTCATAAAGTCCTTTAGTAAGCTAGTTACTAAGTTAAGTTATACCTACTTAAATACCTTATGAAATTTTATAAGCGCTATTAACCTAATATAGGGGTACTAAATTAATTTGAATTTATAATTAAAGATAACTATAACTTTAACCATGCTATAGTAATTAATATTATTTACTTTAAAGGGCGCCTAGTACTCTACATTATTAATACTATAACTGTATTTAATGTAGCTAAATTCCTAAAGGATTTATCTGTAGCTATAATGCTTAATATCTTTAAATTTTAAATAATACTGGATCTATACTTACCTCAGGCTGCTAGATATTGCTATTACTAATACTAGTACTAACTTCGCTTTATTAGAGTAGTAAAGTGCTCTTTAGTTACTTTTAATAACTACTACTAAAGTGCTAGTTAAGGCCTATAACTCCGTTAGTAAGGTTAAGCAATATTATATAATATTATAAAGGGTACATATGATTATTTGTGAAGACCTACCTAATATAGACTGTGAGATTATCCTTTAAATAGCTATTAAGTCTATTAAAAATACTATAGGGCCTAATAGCCTAGTGCCCATACTACCTATTTTTAGTACCTACCCCTAAATCAATAACGATTCGCCCCTATCTCTAGACCTCTAGTAATGGGCTGCTGCTATATAGAGGGCGATAGAGAACCTCTAGAAATATTGGGCCTCCCGCTAAATTACTAATGCCCTCACTACCTATAATAGCCCGGATATAGCGCTATTTTTTTAGCTACTACTACTGTTACTTATTTAGGTCTATTATGAAAAGAAGGGCTGGCAGGGGCTATATAAGCTCCTCGCTATTAATAGCAAGACCTATCCTCTCGATCTGCCCTGCGGGCCCTAGACGTTCTAATTAATAGTTATCTGCCTGTACTACTAGGCTGATGAGGATATACTGCCCCTTCTAGAACTAAATACTAAATAAATAATAGGACTAAATAATAATAGGGGTCCTAATATGCTATTGCTAGAGAGATTTATAGACCTAATCCCGCGCTGCTAAGGCTGCCTATATAAAGAAGAATAAGTCTAAGAAATATTACTAGCGGGCCTAATATGTAGAAGTATAAGAGTGGCGGATAAAAAAGTAGAATAGAGGCCTATAATTACTACTTTTATAGCTATTACTATTTAAGTATTTACTAATAAAATTAGTAAGATTATGACGTTTTTGACTGTAAAGGAGTGACTAGATTATAACCTCGCTATATAACTATATAAAGATGGGATTATCAAAACACCTAGAGACCTTTTTTTAGCCTTATTAACTGTGGAGATAACTACGCTTTAGAAGTATAGAGTTTTTAAGATTATTCTATATAACGCTACTGCCTATAGTTAATATTATATCTTTAAGTCCTATATAGTCCACAAGGTAAACAATAAGGGTACTAATTAGCTTTATAAGAAGTTAAGGCTTGTTGTTTAGGGCTATAATAATAACAAAAAAGCCTCTATACTTACTTAGTCCCCTATAATCTAGCAGGCTAGCTAGTAACTCCTTCTTATTATTACTCTATTATTTATAAAAGAGGGCTATATACTGTAGCTCCGCGATATTATGCAAGCGTACGTCTAATTGCAAATGGAGCTTAAAAGGTTGGTTTTTGTAGACTTACTGAAGGAGATTTATAGTAAATATCCCCAAAGTTGCATTATAAGGATTATTAAACTATTATATAGTATTGCGGAGGCTAGCACCGATTAGTGAGCTATATATAGTAGCTATTATAAAAAGAATCTCAAGATAGACTAATCATCTTTTAATCTATGCTTATTGATCTCTTTAATAGCTAAAAATAGCTATTTTAGTATTATTAGTATATAAACTAATAATATTATTAAGCTATTTATACTAAAGTTCTCTTAATAAGAGGATATAGTGCTTAAAAAAGCCGTTTTTACTACTAAAAATAAATAGTAAATTAACTATAAAACCCCACTGATATTTAATAGTAGTATTATTACTTTGGATAAAGATAGCAGCCTTATTCTTCATTAAAAAGGGCAAGGGTCTAAAATAAAACTTATTAACCTGAAGGTATTTTTAAATAAATAAAAATAATAATATATTTAGTAAAACGCAAGAGGGATATATATCGCTCTATCTGCTAACTTAAGGCCTATTTTGACTTATTTGCTATAGCTTAGTATTAAAATCCTACTATAGAAAATAAAAAAGCTCTTAATTATCGCCTTAAATAGTAAAAGAAGAACCTTGATTATGGGCCGATTTTTATGCTTATTAACCTAACTATAGCGAAACTCTTCATATTTATAGATAGGCTTTTTACTAATAATACTAACCTATTTTTATAGATTAGATTTATTATAGTTATTGCTAATAAGGCTATAGCTAATAATAATAATATCTTCGTAATGACTAGCAATGTTATCTACTTTAGCTTAATGAAGTATAAAAGGGTTATATAAAGTGTTCTAGCCTCTAAGGTTTATAGTATAGTAGCTAGCATAGATTTAGCTTACGTTATTACTACTATACTACAAAAGATTACTACATACTTGAAGAAGCCTACTATCACTACTGTTATTTATACTAACTTATATTTTTTATATAAATACCTTATGTTGCTTGGCACTGTAAAAGAGAAGCGCCTTATAATTAATATAATAGCACTTCATTAGTTATATAACCGACAAGAGATATATAAGGTAAAGTAGATTAATAGAGATAATAACCTAGCTAATATCTTTACTAAAAGGAGCCTAAATCTATTCCTCAAGCAATTTATTAATAATAATATAGCAACAATTTAAATATAGGGAAAGGTAATAAGGCAAGAGAAGGGCAATAAGGGCTACAATATCCCTCACGCCACAAAGGATAATACCTACGCTATCAAAAATAGCGATAAAGGTATGGAGGGAGGTATGGATGGAGGCTTATGACAGCTATTTAAGGTAGCGACAAAGGCATAGAGGAAGGCCTTAAGAAGGATATGATTTATATCGTTTTGGAATCTGCAAATAACTTTATGTTTGTATTGTGGTGGGTTATGGTGCGCCTGGCTATAAAAGAAAAGACTACTAGTATCGTAATAACTCCGTAACCTATAGAGTGGCAGAATGAGGGCTCTGCTGATATAATATCGTATATACATACGTACGTGCGTATGGCATGTGACTATACGTCACGTGATTGTATTCGTAGGCCCAATATAGCACAATACTACTGCCTACGTAGCTAGTTTATATCTTAGACTTCAATATATACTCACACTTCAGAATAGCTTCAATACGAACAATATGTATTAGGGGTATACGCGCGCGTACTGTTACCCACCCGTGTGAAACCAACAACTATAAAGTATTAAAGCTTCTAGTAATTAGTTAGTATATTTTAAGTAGAGAAACTATATAGTTTAGCTCTCTATATATTAAACTAAAATTGAACTACTAAAAGCTCCTTATTATAAATAGAATAGTTATGCTCTACTAGTAATAGCTTCTTTGAAAAAATATTACTAAGCGCTAAATACTCTTCAAATTAGCTTAAGAAAATACTTCTCTAAAAGTAATTCCTAGATAACTAGTTTTGATAATAGTTTAATTCTCTAGATTAAATCAGTAGAGAACTAGCTAAAACTTAAATAGCTCTTTTAGCTTCTTGAATACATAACTCTAATCTTTATCTTATTAAAATGTTATACTCTTTTTAGTAAGCTATATCAAGAGCTTAATAATTTGGATATACTTTAATATAAATATATTATAGTAATTAGTACAACTTAAAAAGCTCTAAACCTCTTTAACTAAAATACAGAATAGTTATCCAGTAATTACTTAGAGCTTCTTAGAATTATAAGAGAGATCTATCCCTATTATTATAATAAACTCTATGTATTTAACTTTTTTAACTAAAAGCTTATATTCTATAGAATTAAGGTTAAATCTAGGTACTACTAGCCTCTAGAGGACCTTTTAGATCTTCTTCTCATAATTCTCTTTTCTTTTATTTAAGTAAATTAGTATATTATTTATATAGGTAGTAAGAATATTATTTAAGAAGTTTGATAATATGATATTAATATAGTATTAAAAGCTAGTATAGGCGCTAGCTAGGCTAAAAGAGTATCAAGACTAGCTAATTATTTTATAAGTATTGCTATTAATATCTACTAAGGTATAAGCTAAATATTCTTTATTAACTCTAACTTATATAATAATAAGTTTACTATTTACTAGCTGCTTTAATTTATATTATCTCTAACTTAGTACCTCCTTTTAGTAAGCTCTAGAGCTTAATATTACTTTAGAGTTAGTAAGGTCTTCATTTCTTATTATTTGTAGAGGAAATATCACTACGTAGTAATTCTCTTTCTCTTAGTTAGTACGCTTGACCTCTAGGGTTTTAACTTTAGTAACTCTTAGTAGTTAGTTACTCTTACTAGAAAAGCGCTATATAATACACTTTTAACTCTATAGATATAATAAATATAAGTATCCTTAATATACTTAATATATATTAGAGAGGTATTAGAAGATAATTCTAATTTTTTTAGGAGTAGTATTTTAGCTCTTTTACTTTAGAGATATATGTAGCCCTAAGTATATAAGTATCCCCTTTAGTATTCTTAGTAGCTAGCTTCTAGTAGAGCGCTGAAAGACAACTAAGGGCTTTTTAGTATTTAGTTTTTTAAGTAATATTCCATATCTTCAAAAGCTACCTACTATAGTTAGTAAGTAAGTTAATAGTAATTAACTAGTTCCTTAGTTTAAGAGTAAAAACAGCTTCTAAAAATAAGATCTAAATCTACTTAAGCTAGCTGCTACTATTTATATCTATTAGGATTTATTTAACCCTTAATAAGAAAGCTATAAGGGACTTAGTTTCTCTCTATTATGGAGTCTATAGTTAATCTACTACTCATAGTTAGATATTATAATTCTTTTAGGTTTAGTTAAAGTAAGCTATAGAATTCTTAGGGTTATATTTTTCTCTTTTATAACTAGCTATATAGATAGTAGAGACTACCTATTAGATATTAGTATATAGCTATAAGACAATAAAATATTATATTTTATAATATATTTACTATTTGAGGTAGTTGCTATAAGTATTATTTATAAATTATAATAAAAAATACTTATTACTTATAAGTAGATTTTACTTATAAGTTACTTAAACCTATAGATATAATATTTATATTATACCTGTAGGCTTAAATACCTAAACCTACTCAATCTATAGATACCTATAAGTAATTATAGCTACTTATAGGTACTACCTATAACTATCTACCTATTTGGTAGGTACCTATGGGACCCGCGGGCTGGGTAATTGCCATGCCTACTTGGTGATGGCATAGGGTTCGCTGAGGGGTAATGAATGAGGGGGTTATCGGAGTACGGCATTGACGAGTCTCTTAAGGTTAAGTTATATGTCACTCGTGGTGAGATGGGAGTTCATCTAATCGACCTGATGAGTATAAGAAGTCCTTGATTTCCGCGTAGTAAACCGTCAGACTCCATCAAGTTCCAACTCATCCGGAAGCAAGATATCTCACCACCAGTCTTTCGTTCACCTCGGTCTTCAGCATCGTTTTCTCTTTTCAGCAACCCAAGCGCCATGATCTCTCACGCTGCCTTCCTTTTCGGCCTGCTCGGGGCTCTCCCTAGCGGATATGCCGTCCCTATGCCTCAGTGAGTGAAATCGAAACCGCCTACGACAAGATATTTCTAACGGGCTCAGAATGGGTGACTACGGCGAGAACAGCGGCCCCGTTGGCGGCGTCAGCCCACCGATCCCGACAGTGACGAGCCCTACGGGAAATCTGAGAGGCGACTCCAGTCTCCTCGGAGGCAACGCTCCGCTGCCCGACCCCGATCGATCCGATTCCGCCGTCGTCAACGATGTCCAACTCGTTCCGGGCCAGCAAGCAGACGGCAAACTCGGCCTGTACCTCAACTTTAACGACGTCAACGTCCCGCAGCCCATCCGCGGGGAGCTGGGTTCCTCTGATCCCGGCCCGAGTGCGTAGCATCCCCGGCGGGGCAGCAGTGGTGATCAACCAAGACACTAACGCGATATTCCCGCAGGAACCTATGCGTACGAAAAGCTTAACCCGGACTTGTTCGCCCCGCCGGCCACCGACAAGGGCGACGTCAAGAACGCCATGTGGCCGCTGGGCCTCTCGCATAACCGGCTCGGCAGCCAAGCCGGGGCCGGCTGGGCGCGGCAGCAGAACACCGACGTGCTCCCCGTCGCGTCCGAGATGGCCGGCGTAGACATGAAGCTGCAGCCCAATGCGTACCGCGAGCTGCACTGGCACACGTCGGCCGAGTGGGCTCTCGTCCTAAAGGGATGCTGCCGGATTGCCGCGATGAACGAGGACGGCAAGAGCTTTGTCGATGACATCTGCGCCGGTACGTCTGGGGTTATGCATATGGGGCCGGGATCAGGATTGTGACTGACTTTGTGTGCGTAGGTGATGTTTGGTTCTTCCCGGCCGGTGTTCCCCACAGCATCCAGGCGTTCGACCGGGGTGTTGAGTTTCTCTTGGTGTTCGACCAGGGAGATTTCAGCGAGGAGAATACATTCCTCGCAACCGAGTTGATGCGGAGGAACCCTATTTCTGTTCTTTCCAAGAACCTGAAAGCGGATGTGTCAGAGTTTAACAAAATTCCCAAGGATCAGCTCTACGTGGGTCGTTTGCTCCTCATGCTAGAGTTAGTAATAACTAACGGGCTCAAAAGATCTTCAACGGTACCCCTCCTCCAAAGGACATTCAAAAACAGAACCAAACCTCCTCCGCCGGCGCTCTCACTGGGGCCGGGTCCTATACCTACCACTGGTCCCAGCAAAAGCCGTTCGAGGTTCCGGGCGGTTCCATCAAGATTCTCGACCCCCTCACGTTCCCCATCGCCACTAACTTCTCCGCCGCACTGGTCGTCGTTCAGCCGGGTGCTATGAGAGAGATTCACTGGCACACCACCAGCGACGAGTGGAACTACTTCCTCCAAGGCTCCGGCCGCATCACCGTGTTCCAGGCCCCGGAGGCTTCGCGTACCTTCGACTTCACCGCCGGTGACGTCGGCTACGTCAAGGTCGGAGACAGCCATTACATCGAGAACACGGGCACCAAGGACGTCATCTTCCTCGAAGTTCTACAAGCCCCGCGTTTCACTGACATCAGTGTTGCCCAGTGGTTGGCTTTGACTCCTAAGCAGGTCGTCAAGGACACTCTCGGCTTCTCCGATAAGCTGATCGACTCTCTGCCCAAGGAGAAGGAATACATCAAGGCTGGCCCTACCAACATGACTGCGCTGGCTAGCGGTGGAAGGAACTTTTAAGGCCTAGTGGTGCAAGGGCGTTTTGCATGGATACCTTATGTGCGGAATCGGACGGATGAGACATTCTCTCCTCGTCGATATCATTATTAAGTTCATGTTTACAGCGATGGTTGTAGAAATGATAAGGTTTGCAATAACTCAGCTCGTTGTATGCTTCGCCCTTTAATTAAAACGAGCTGGACTAAGCAGCCAGGCAGACTTGAGGGACTCGAAAGTTACTTCATTGGAACCAGTCCTCTTGCTACTAAGCTCATGCAACTCAAACAAAGTACCACGTCAGCTCGGCCATGACGTTTTCCATGTCGCGCATACTCTCTGCTGGGCACGCGGTTTTCACGTATCCCAACCTAGTGAGAGGACGCTGCTCAATAGTCCACTCCTTCGGGACATCTTCGTGTAATATCATAATCTCAGTTTCTCCTTTCATCTGCTTGAAGACTTAGCCGACGTCAATGTGCTCTCCCATATCGCATCGAAATGCACCGCGGTGATGTCAGACCACGTACAGCACGATCACTGTCTCCCCTGCCGGAAACTCCTCGGCGCAATCAGGTCTAGACGCACACTTCCCCTCGTTAGAGAAGCTAGCAAGCTTGTCCAGAGTAACGGCGTACTTGATGTTTCCGCCGTCACCCCGCATAGCTGTCACGGTGCCTTTTCTGAGATCTCCCTTCATCTCAATAGTGTGGTAACTCCTTGCCATCCAAGCAGCAAACGGAAGTGGTTGATCGAATGCGGTGCCCATGGGCATCTTAGATTCGGGTTTGATCAAGATGTATGGGCCATGGGGGATCGTCGGTACATGTCGTTTACGACCCTTCCGTTGCGAGTGGAGGCCCATAACCATGTCGGTACCAATTAATTCTCCTGGCGCGCTCCTTGTGGACCCTTGGGATCGACATACCACAGCATTTCAGTTTCGAAAAAATGCCAGAAGATGCCGAAGACGATCTGAGATATGACCACCTCTGAGCGGCTGTCGTTACGCGGTTAATGGCCAAGAACTTGTCGGAGTCGTATGTCGAGGAAAGAGCGGAGTAGCTGGAGAGGAACTGCCACCATGTCTTGAGAAAGGGAGTGTAGACTTCGCGGGGCCGGTTGATATCCGTGACTATAACCACGAAGTCTCCCAAAGGATCGGACCCGTCTTCATTAGGACCGCCCGGGTGCATGCGGTACGCTTTAGACGATCTCTGGCCATCGAGAAAGACCGAGGCGGCATGGCCAGAGAGCCCTCCTTGGTACGCTGGATAGCCGTCGCTGTCACTCAAGGCGGTATGATCGGTCATTGACGGATGTGATTTCCGAGCTTTCAGGGTCGTTCGAAGGCCCTGATTCGACTATCCTGATGTCATCTCCATCATCGTCTGCCATCTCACCGGTATCATCAATTTCGTGTTCCTCTTCATTGTTGCCTTCGTCCTCGTTGGCTTCAGCATGTTCTTCGCTCTTATCTTCATCTGATTTGATGCCCGGTCTGTACGATCGGTTGTCGACAAATATGAGTTTCCACTCCCTGGCACCGTTCGAAGGGGCCTTGACTTAACCATCCTTGCGTTATCTTCATTATCTTCTGACATCCGATCAGCATTGTCAGTATCGTCTCCCTCCTCATCGTCCGTTTCTTTGTCGTCTTTTCCCTCTTCGTCAGCTTTAGCACCGTTTTCACCACTATCTTCATCCGACTCGTCAGCCTCTCCATCCCCACCTTCATCAGTCTGCCACCCTTCCGCTTCTGACTAGGACTCTGGTATTGGAGGCGGTAAGCGAAAGTCTTGAAAGAAAGCAAAGATATCCTTCGGATGCGTTGGCGTCTCCTCGGCACCGTTCGCTCCACCAAATACCAGCTCCGGGCTCTCCAGGGTGGCGTCGCATTCGCGGCATTCCCATGCCACAAAACCACCAGAGGAGATGAGAGACCGCGGGGAGATCAACCGCTCCTGGCACACCCAAGCACGGGTCTGCGGGTCGAACTAAGATTTGCGGCTGAAGGACACCGAGCCATGCCCAGCCTATCGTGAAAGCAGCAGCGGTTTCAATCGGTGATATTTTGAGTCAGTTCAATCAGGGTGGCGTCTTCCTACCATTTCCTTGCGACACGACGAAGATCTGGGTGCAGACGTAAACGAACCACAATGCAAATACGACGTTGGAATGCTGTCAAGAAACCGCGAAATTTTGAGAAACTAGTGAACTATGCAGATAGCTAGTATTATCGATGAGACAGTAATCCCCAAGATCATCGATGCCAGTCAGTAAGGTAAAGTCATGGTGGCTAGGCCGGCCCTACCCTCTTGGATACTTGGAGATAGACGCTCGTCAGAGAACACAACCCCGATTTCGTCTTATCAACATCGTAAGATGCCAAGGCAAATAGCACAGAGCCAAGCATTGAAAGGGGTTGTCTTTCCTCGTCTTCCGCTCTGGAGTCGTGGAATATTGGATGGGCGCGTTCCAGGTATGTGGGTGCGAGTCCGCCTCGAATTTGCCTCGAGACCTTGGGCGCGGCTGGAGTAAAATTCGCGATATGTCGTCAATAATCTCGGAAACGAGAAGGCGAACGATCTCCGTATGTTTCCGGATCTGCAGAGATTTTAGTCGGGAACCGAGCGTTTTGCATTGACTAGAGCCGCCGATCGACACACGTCCGAATGCCTACGACTCGCTACGAAAGCTGTCACAGTCAATATGGGACTTCCAGCTAGTTGATCCCACGACGAAAGGATTGCAGCCTTCCTTGGGCGGGGACACGAATATGTCCCGGAACGACAACGGGCTCCGGGAACAAGACCGACCGACCGGCGGGCGTTCGGTGGGCAATCGGCTCGAGAAGGGGGGTAACTTTCGGGGACGTGTCGACCGAAGCTAGACGGACAAGCTCATTGGGCAAGTTAAAGGTGCGTAGGCCAAATCTCGACTTCCCCTCTACCATCAGTGGCGACGCGACCTCATTGCCCGGCGCCTAAGCCGTTCCGTAGCTCACGAGCCATCACCATGAATGAAGCTCTAGTCTGATGCCAAGCAGGAGGTAGACGCCACGTTGCGATGTCGACAGGATTGAGGCCAAGGAAGGGAAAATATGGGTTCGGAGCCTTGGCGTTTCTTGTATTTGAGCTTCAGTCCCTCAATTCGGCTGAGCATTTGGGGGTCATTATGTGAGCGAGTGTTCGACGGGCGCAGATCTGAAGCGAAACTGATGCGACAGATACTCACTTATTCGTTGGCCTAATCTAATTTTAGCAACCAGATCTCTGGATTTACGACGAACCCTGAAAATAATCCAGAAGCATTGGAAGAGACCGAGTTGTTTTGTCGCATGCTATTCCCAGCGTCGCAAGTAGCACGGACAGGGTGTCACAGGCCATCAGTTCTATGACGCACCCAGGTTCGAAACGGAGAGAAAGAGAAGCTCTGACAGGCGAAGCCTGATTGCGCTGGCGCAGAGACAAGCAGGACGCCAACTAGCGGAGCGACATTCCAACAAGCTCAAGAATCACGGCCATATAGCCTACTAGAAGCCCCTCGGAGGCTAGCGACAATTCTGACGGCTGGCCTTCAACATGGCGCTGAGACAATGACAGGGGCCGAAGGAGGCTCGAGGGCTAGGAAGTGCGGGATGCCAATTATATCCTGCGGCTCGGAGACGGTGAGATAACCCGATTAGCTGGATGCCGTCCAGTGTCTTATCGACGGAAAATGTAGTCGCAAAGACAGTTGCTGAGCATGTTGCCAGTACGTGGATGGCAAAGTGAGGTGGAATGCAGCTCACCGCCGTTTGATCTAAGTTTGCGGTTGTCTTTTGCTCACTCAGATAGGGAAGGTTTTAGGCCTTCGGAGCGCATGTCCTGTCTCGTGATAACATCTGGTTGCGACAAAAGCCTAAAAGACCTTACTCAGGACACTGGGGTTATAGGGTCGTCTCCGCGGCGGCACGCCGGACTCGGCCCAAAAAAAAAAATACTAAGCTAAAAGGCTGGATAGGAATCTCGAATCAACCGGGAGATGCGCCTGCAGATATTTTAGCTGAGTGTGGTAAGGGTCAAAGTGTGTGGTATTGAGTGGTGGGTGGTGAAAGTGGAGTGATGCTGCACTACGAGGCAGCGAGTTACATGGCAGCACGCCAGGTTTGCGGCCGTTGATGGCAAGGGTCGCGAAAACGACCCGGTTTGGCGAGGATGACAGACTTGTTCTTCCCCGCAAACCCCAGAGGAAGCAGATTCGGGGTTTGGGGTTGAAGAGAAGAAGGCAGTTTGGAGAGGCGGAGTGAGGGAGATGGAGATGAAGAGCGTGGAGAGGCTGCGGGCGAGCGAGCAAGACGTGGTAGTGATGGACAGCCGGCTGCAGATGCAAGCCAGGGTGAGGGTTGGCGAGGTCAGCAAGTCGAAGCGAGGCGAGATGGACAGCTGATTGTGTGGTGAGATGGCGATGGCAAATGGTGAACCGTGAGTGGCTCCGCGAGGTCGGAGACAACAAGTGCCGCGCGAGCTGTATCTGCATCTGAGTATGAACTCGACATGACGGTACATTAGCTCGTCATGACTGGCTTAGACGATTAGTCATTGGTCGGTTTCGAGGGACTTTTTGCTGGTAAAACTGACCGGGACTCCAGACGCCATCCATGGATGATGAAGTACGAGATCTTGGCGAAAGTAGATATGTCGACCATGTATGTTGTCGTAGTGCGGTCAAGTCGAGGAGGGGAGTACGTTGACCGTGGCCTTCTTTGTGGCCGCGTTGACCCCGGCATGACTCAAATTGGGCGAACAAACTGGATCCGAATGGAGACTGGGGAAATGGAGAACAAACAAGGCAATCCCGGGGACTCGAGCATGGAGGCGGACGAGTCCGGAGGATGGCCGAGAGACGACAAGGAAAGATCCCAGGTGGCCGGACCTTCCCACATTTTTTTGCAACAGAGCAAGAAGGACCTGATGCAGGTACCTACCTTTTACTCTGCCCACAGTACACTTAGGTATTTGCTAAAGGAAAGAAGCAGGGAGTCAGGGACAGTGGCTGCCCAAACGACGGAAAGTCCATGTCATCAAGTGTTATAGCGGGGGTGGGCCTGGGTTCCGACGGGCGTGAGACGTGGATACCTAAAGGTCAATACGACCCCTGAATTTTTGTCGCGGCTGTACATCTGCACCAGCCCACAATCTGCCTTATTTAGCAATAAGACTTGACAACTGTTAGTGTTTACCGGCCAGCCAAACCTAGATCGCTAGCAGGGGTAAAGTCACGACTACGTGTTGACAATCTTTCAGGGGGGATATTGTACAGAGTACTGCGTAGTTCGAAAGGGCCTGTTCGGTCTTGATTTCCCACCCTTTCGGTCCCATTTAACAAGAGAATGTATGGATGGCCGACCTGACGGACCGGCTTGGGGCCCCGACTTGACGTGTTAACCATGTGCTAGTGCAGGTCATCGTTCACTGACCAACGACCATTGACGACGCCTGCGACATGCGACATGCTACATTGCGCGAATTTGGTGCAAAAGGGGGCACCGTCATTGGCCAAGACATACCCTCCTTCGACAAATGTTGCCTCCAGTCTCTTATCAGACCACCAACAACATATGTTAGCATCAGGCCACAATTCCATCGTTAAGCTTAATTCCCCAGCATTGTCAGTCGAGTTCGGTTTTTCTTTCACGATACGGTGGGCACGTATGCAGCACTAGCGCTGTTTGGGGCCCCATTTACCCCGTGGTCAGGGATCGGACGTCAAGTTGCCACAGCAGTTCATTTGATCTCGCGAACCGGGCGATTGGAAGCACGAAACGACATGCATTTTTGTAGCTGGTTTGCTGGAAGATTCAACGACACTCGACACTCAATACATCCAGTGTTCTCCATGTCGTCAGTCGTCCGTCGTGCGGCGACTTCTCCCTCGCAGCGCCGAGCAACTTGGCGTAACGGGATGGCTTGCCGAGGAGGACACAAGCACTCTCTTGGCAGAATCATCACCAGTCGTGTCTTGGCTTACGATGGTGGGCAAGCGCATCCCTGCACTTTTGCTGGAAAAGTGCGCACTACCGCATCACCGCAGTAGGTAGGAAGCAGAAGCAACCACTTTGAGGGCGGAAAGCACCTTCAGGCTCCTACTCTAGGGTCGGAAGGTAGTTGACTCCGGACTCGGGACGGAAGGGCGGGAGGGCAGGGGCGCCGGTCGGAACGGATGATGGAGGCGGCAGTCGCTCATGTATTTTCTGGCCCAGGTTCTTAGTCTGCCTTCCTCTTTCCTCTAGCAATCGCAGAGAAAGCCAGAAGGCAGGCGTGATCACAATTAGATACATGATTTCCTTCCTAGAATGTCCTTCCATTCGAAATGCGATTCTTTGAGTGGAGAGTTTAGGTTTAGGATAGGTAGGTAAGCGGAAGGCAAAAAGCTGTACCAGAGTACGTGTCTACTAAGTGCGTGCCTACCTACCTAGTGAGGTATCTGCCCTCTTTTTGCAGTGTTCCTACCTTGGTAGCACTTCCTTCCATTCCCTATCTTCACATTCTTCTGACTTGTCGCCCTCAGCCGTTGAAGGATTCGTCGTGATGCAACACCGCCCTCAATTGTCTCCATCGACATCTCCACCAACTCACCAAAAACACAGACGGCCAAGCCTTTTTTCTACGACTTCGTGCGGCGCAAAGTTTTTTTAACCCCCTTCTCGTTTCGACCCTCGCCATTGGGTCTTTCCATCCTCGTCGTTTCTTCTTCGTTGGTTCTTGTCGCCGCCTCCAGCCCCGTTGCTATTCTCAGCGTTCCACTTTCACCCCCCTTGGCCTCCTCTCCATCCGCTTCTTACACAGCTCTTAATTACGCTTGAGTCACCTGAGACCTCAAACCATAGCAATACAACGCCCTCGAAATCGCAACACCAATCTTCTGTCTCATGGGTTCCTATTCTGGGCTTCGTTATCTGCCTTCTTGCATCCTGACGAAACGACCGATGCAAAGAGACATCCCGTGACACAACGTGCGCCCAAAACATCAGCATGTCTCTCGCCGACGTAGGATGCGGTTCATTGTCCACACAACACCGTGAAACACCTTTCACAGAAGGGTGTTTGGCACGCAACTCCCAGGGGACTTCGCCATGCTCCCATAGCATCTCATTTGACCGCAAAAGTACATGCTCAGGCGTATGGACTTTATTGTCCTTGGGCTGATCCATTAGTATCGGAACGAAGCCCGTTTCCCGCACGCGTGGAATCCTGTATGGGCGTTCCCTCCCGGCATTACAACAGACAAAGTATACTAACCTGGGTCGCCGCCGTCTCGTGACCATCATGATCCCTTGCTCCAACAATCCCCTGTCTCTCAGCCCCCCCCCCCCTGTCGTGTACCTCGTCTCCCTCGTGCTTCGACGCCAACGCTACAGCTAGGAGATGCATGTCCAACTCCTCCCACAACCTCCAACATGTCCCCCCACAACCTCCCGGCGTCCTAGTCTTTCTCCTCACTCCTTTCCCCCCGACCCCGCATCGTCAACTCCGTCCTCCCCACGCATCCACGAAAGACGCCGCCCCCCCAATTGGGTAGCCTGCCTGCAGTATCATCACGCCGGACTACAGCGTCCCATAGTAGGAGATAATCGCTCGACGAAACCGTGTGAGAGTCGAAGCTATCCCGGTCATCCTGGCCCTGAATGTTGATCTTTATTTGTTTTTCCTAGCCTTCCCCTCGAAAACTCTATCCACCATCCCCATGTCTGGTAAACTCTTGGCACCGACAAGCTGGATTGTCGAGTGATTCGTCGAGTTTTCCGGCCTCAAAGTATATAGAACACGTTGCTGTCCCCCTCATCTCATCTACCTGAACTCAGCCTGCCTGCCACATCCTTCTCTTCTTCCTTTCAATCTATGATCCGGTCTTCCTCCTTTCCCACAAAGACGTCGAACCCCCGAGGAACCTCCCACATAGTCTTAGACTTGAACAGCTTAGGCAGCCGCCATGTCTACCGCTGAGCCCGCCGACCCCGTCGCCAAGGGCATCTTCGCCACGGCGAAGCAGTCTTGGAATGACCTCTTCATCTGGAAGCAGCGTACCGTCGTCGTCACTCCGGATGGCGAGACTCATACGGAATGGCAGAATCCTGATCCCATCAAGAACCCCTTCAGCTTGATGGCTCAGCTCAGCGCCCGCGACTGGCTCTTCTTCGTCTGCGGTTTCTGCGCCTGGACAGCTGATGCCTTCGATTTCCATGCCCTCTCTATCCAGACCACCAAGCTGGCCACGTACTACGACCGCTCCAAGACCGATATCACGACCGCCATCACTCTTACTCTCCTGCTTCGTTCTATCGGCGCCGCCTCCTTCGGTCTCGCTGGTGACAAGTACGGCCGCAAGTGGCCCATGGTCTTGAACATGATCATTCTCGGTGTTCTGCAGATCGCCACCATCTACAGCACCACCTTCCAGCAGTTCCTCGCCGTTCGCAGTCTGTTCGGTCTCTTCATGGGAGGTGTTTACGGTAACGCCATTGCCATGGCGTTGGAGCATTGCCCGTAAGTAAACTTTTGATACACAGGTCCACTGAGCCAAGCTAATCATCTTACAGCTCCAATGCCCGTGGCCTCATGTCCGGGATTCTCCAGCAGGGCTACTCCTTCGGATACGTTCTTGCTGCATGCGCCAACCTTGGCGTCGGCGGTGGCACTGAAACCTGGAAGACTGTTTTCTGGATCGCCGCCGGCGTTTCCATTGCTGTCGGTCTCGTCCGCGTTGCGTTCCCCGAGTCTGAGCAATTTCTCGAGGCCAAGGCCCATGGAAAGAAAGATGCCTCTCCCGGCGCTTTCTGGAGGGAGACCAAGAAGATGCTTGCCCAGGAGTGGAAGATGTGTGTCTACTGCATCATCTTGATGACCTGGTTCAACTACTACTCCCATACCTCCCAGGACTCCTACACTACCTTCATGATCGCTCAGAAGGAAATGGCCAACGCCGGAGCTTCCCGCGCTTCCATCCTCATGAAGGCTGGCGCCTGCGTTGGAGGTACCATCATCGGATACCTGTCTCAGTTTTTCGGTCGTCGCCGGGCCATCATCGTCTCCGCTCTCATCTCTGCCTGCCTCATCCCTGCCTGGATTCTCCCCATCGGCGAGCGCAGCCTTAGTGCCAGCGGCTTCTTCATGCAGTTCTTCGTCCAGGGCGCCTGGGGTGTGATTCCCATCCACCTCAACGAGCTGTCTCCTCCTGCTTTCCGCTCTTCCTTCCCCGGTATCACGTACCAGCTCGGTAACATGATCTCTTCTCCCTCCGCCCAGATCGTCAACGCCATTGCTGAGAACACTTTCGTCACCGCCCCCTCGGGCGACCGCGTTGAGGCTTACGGCCCCGTCATGGGCATTGCCACGGCCATCATCGCTCTCGGCATCGTTTTCACCACCATGTTCGGTCCTGAGCGCCGCGGTCGCAGCTTCGAGCACGCCGTCGCCGGTGTCCAGGGCGAGATGGCGGAGAAGGAGATTATTGACGAGCACGACGAGGAGAAGGGCAGCATCAAGGCTTCCAACGTCGAGGATGCTCGCAAGGAGTAAACTCGAAGTCGCTGCCGGGATCGGCGACTCGCATGCGTGTCATCATTTTACAACAGCATATGATTTGGTTTTTGGAAAACGGCAAAGGGCGGACGATAAGGCTTTGCTCGGCTGGATGCCACAAAATACCCCATGGGCGCGATAAAGCGCGAATGATCAATTGAACGAATGCAATGTTTTGATACCACATATCTTTGCCATCTACCGTCCACGTATCATGCTGTCTAATCTCTGAACAAGCTTCGGCGCCGACACTTGGCCCAGCACTTGGCATGAAGCTTGACAACAGTTGCACGAGCGCTACGATGGCTTGACTTTCGGGGTCTTATTAGTCATCGGCCACCTGGGTGTTTTGAGCGAAAGGATGTTTTCTGCAGGGCTTGTCCACTTTGCCCAGCCCAACAACCAGAGCCAGTCCCCACAAGGAGCAGGCAACAAGGTATCCCAGTAACCGGTCGTCTGCTACGAATACCTGCAGCAGTGTTTTGAAGGATTGCAACATCTCGCAGGCTCAGCAACTGAAGACGAGCAATCAAGAACTACAAGCATCTGGCTTAACCAGGTAGACAGCCGGGTCGAGGATTTTCTTGGCGAGAGTACTCGAGTTTGTCACTAACCCATCGTATAGAATCAAAGTTCGGCACCCACACCACGCCCGCAGGAGTGGCGTTCTCGTGTGCGATATATCACATCAAAGTTCAGGACGAAAAACACAGACCGTCTCTATATGTAGGAGATCTGCGCAGCCTTCATCAGTCATAGTCACAGCGAAGATCACACCACCAATGCGCCACTCAACACGAGTCCAGACAGGTGACGCTTATTTCCCCGTATCTTCCCCCGGAACAGATGTCGAAAACCCTTCACGTCAGCTTCTATTCCCCCGAGATTTCGTTTGTTCTCCGTCCGGGGTTCTGCAGGTTTTCTTGCTTCTTTTCCCCCTTCGGCCTTCGCTGCCTAGCACACACGCGGGTCACTTCTGGTCATACTCGTACGATGGTGGAACTGAGGTCTCTCGGGCAGGGATACCCACCCCCACGCAGGGCGCTTGTTAGTGTTGGCGCTGATGTTTTTTCGGCGGGTCGAGAGCGAAGGCGAGTGTGGACCCGGTGAACTAGTGGGGACGGGCTAGGTCGGGCTAATTCTTCCCCCCAGCGAACAAAGGTCGGGAATCCAGAGTTCCAGACCGTTGCCGGCCAGGGTCGTGGGTGCTCCACGTCCGTTCAAATGTTGGCGCCCGGAGAGAACACCGCTCTCGACCTTGGGATGGTCCTTTTCGAGTTGGTTAAACTTTTCGAGGGAGCGAGACCGAGGACGTGGACTTGGCGATGGGAGATTTGGGGTTGGCCCGCATCGGAGATTGAGCGAGATTGGGTTTGTGTGTGTTGCTGGGCATGTGCCTGGATTGGAAGTATAGCTGCGATGGATTTGTTGCCTAATTATAAGAACTTTTCCCTATGGATTTTGGTGTCCACCGGCCGTCACTCGATCGATCTGGGTTCAGACTCCGTAAGCACAGCTTTAGCATGTCAACCCATCCGCATCTAGTCACCTGTTGCGCCAAGATGAGCTCGAAATATGTAAAGTAGTCTTCAATATAGTGCCGGAATTGACTTGGTAAATTCATGTGTCCTTAGTTCGACTCACAATCTCATAGACCCGTTTCATCAATCCCACCCTCTCATACCGGCCCTTTATGTTGGGTGTCTTAGGCTCGTCTCAGCGACCCTTGAGACTGAGACGAATGATTTCGCATCTGTCGACAAAGACCCTCGCTGGGGAGGAATGCAGATGTAATGCACGATGGGGGTTGCATCCGTAATCGCCCAGGGGATGTTCCTTCCGAGGGGCGGCTGCGGCACGGATCCCGGCTGAAGTGCCTTCGGCCCTTTGTTATTGTGGTCGATGGGCTGGTGCCGGGGTCCGGACGAGCGGCTGGCGTGTCCGAGGTCTATCGACTTGAGCCGGAGATTACGATGCAGAACTTGGCCAGCGTGCAATAGAGAGGTTCTTGACTGATGCTGCGTCTCTGCAGATGGAAACCCGTTCTGAGAGCCACTTGGTCGCGGGACGGGCGGTCTAGGGTCTAGTGAACCGAACTTGAGTCACGAGAGCAACGTGTTTCCCCCTGTCGGCGTTTTTTCAAGGGTATGATTCAAAACGGTTTTGATCGGTGCGATTTCAAACGGAAGACAGGAAGAACCTGCACCGCCGAGTCACGAGCTTGATCCCCTATGCTAGCCTCATGATACCCCTTCTTCTGGTGTCTTACCAAACCTAACGAGGCAGTGCCGCCAACTCGTCTCAGCGGTGCCCTTTTACCTCCTTCCTCCAATCTTTGAGCCAACTCTTCTGCTTCTGGAGCGAGCCTGTCCTTCTCAGTAGTCTCAAGCGGCATATGCCCCATGAAGTTCTCCGGGTCCAGTGCTGAGACCGCAACAAGACCAAAGAGGGCTCGACTCGCTGAGACAGATTTCATGTTTGAATTTTGGCAATAAGACGCCGGGCAAGAGCAGGCTACGCGATGGGTCCAAACGGTCTGATTCTTCCAAGACATCGGACGAACGACGAATAAGACCGGATATTGTAGTTACGACAACTGCCCCGCTTCAAAGGCAGTGATTCCACCTTTTTTCTCCAAGTTTGATATAGCTAGCAGGAAGAAAAAAGGTGACAAAGACTGATACAGAACTACAACTCGAGGTCATCTACTTTGCTGGAAACGGTGTTGCTGGGGAGATTAATCCTGTCAACCAGGTCTCGGATCCTCAAGGCGGTGATGATCACCATGATGCGGAAGCGATCCCTTAGATATCCCTTACGGCAATGGTCAATCTCAAGTGCGAACTCGGCCTGCCCTCCGGCGATGATGTCGTTGCCGACGGGGGTGCGTCGAGACGGCGAACATCTTGGGGTGTACGCGGGTGCCGAGATGGAACGTGGTGCTGAGGGGATTCCACGGGTGGGTGGATACCAACGGGTATGGGCTGAAAAGGGCGTGTACAGTCGCATCCGCGGTCATACGCGACTTGTAGGGCGAGGCGGACGCGAATGGCACGGGAGTGGGTTGGTGTGGATCATCGCAATCACGCCAGGTCGGCCGATCAGGCTCGGCGTTTCGTCGGGACTGCTGGAGGAAGGTTGGCTAGGCTCATTGCTTGGATAGAGTCTCGGATGATAGATCTGTGATCGTGGACGTGTGATGGAGTGGCCATTCCTATGGGAGCTATTTGTACTTCCATGGGCCAAGCATTGTTGGACAGAGGGGAAACTGTTTCCGGAACCAAGTGGCCAGGCGAGGGATGTGGTTGAGAACGATTCCATAACTGCTCTCTTTATATAACAATGACACCATAATTTCTCACCATGGGACAACAACAAGATGGACAATTGTCAAGACTTTTGGTGCTTTTTTCGAGTCTCTTGTGCGACTCGGAAAGGGCAGAAAAGAAGGGCGACGTAGACTCGACTATTTCCGGCACCTCGGCGCCGCCAGCAAAGCGTTTTGCTCGCATTGAAACACACATTATATGTGGGAAACCAAAGTAACGAAATACACAGACAGGAGTGGAGAATTTTTTGATCTGCATTGTTCATTTTGTCATGGTGTGGGTGCGTAAGTGTGTGACACTTTGTCCTTTATCACAATACTTCAGCCACCAGAGAGAGTCTCGTCCATGTCGTCCAGCCCAGGGCCACCAGCACAGTTCACGAACGCCGCAGCCCGCTGTCGTCCTGGAAGATTTTCCAAATCGGCCAAAGCCCACGTCGAGTCGCAACTGCGGCCAGATGTTTGCTCGATGACCATTGGGGCCCAAAATCTGATCCTTTTCAAGGAGCGAAAGTGGCTATCCTTTCAATATTATGGATATTTTGAAATTGATCAGGAGACCATTTAGAACATACTTATTTATTTGCGTTTTTCGCTGGCTATGGCGAGCTCGAAGAATAGACAAGTAGCTTACTGCCTTATCGTGAGTAGTGATAGTTACTGCAGTCGTTCTCCAGACTCGAAACATAGATCCTTCTATTATACCAACCTATCTGGGCCTATCTTCGTTTCAAATAAGCATCTTCCGGTAATTGACGTTCTCAAGTTTCGCCGATGCCACTGCCAATGAAATACTTCAAGCGTTGATCTCTATGCCTTCCCTTCTCTAGGTTGCAGATAGAGGTTCAAGTCGCCCTTCAACCACAACTTGTAAACCTCTTCTTCCCCCCTGCCACGTCTTGGAGTCGTCCGCAATTGTCATGTCAAAGTTTTACAAGACCCGGGCCAGAATGATGCGCATCTCGACGTAGGCCAAATTAAAAGCACGTATGTGGGCAGGACTTCACCGCGCCAAAGATGGCCGACACCTACGGAATGATAGTCGCTGTTCTGCAAACAGCCGGACGGCTCCCCGAACGCGAGGCCCGAGATGATGTCGAACGTGCACCCCATTCGTACCAGCCGACAATGTCCAGCTTTCTGCGTCGGTCCTCGGCGTTCTCACGCAGCCGGCCGACCACAAGAGGTCTGTCTACGTACTGCGTGATGAGCGGCCGCTGGTTCATCATGGCCTGCGCGGAGAAAGCCGTGCGAGAGCAGCCGGCGGAAGCGGCGGTGGTCGTCGCGGTCCGCGCCGATGACGTTGCCGCGGAAGGGCACTTGGAAAAGCTTGGGGCCGGGGTAGTGGCGGAGAGGGCGGAGAGGGCGGAGAAAGAGGTAGATTATAGAGGACTCGTGCTAGGGCGTATCCGACGGGCTATGGTGAGCGTTGGGATTTTCTTTTGGTTTGACTGGTTCTACGTATTGACCTACGAGGAGGATGAGGGATAGGATGAAGGTCTTTCCCGTGACTTCATGGCGGATGCCGTCAGCCACAGGAAGGCTGATGGAGGGCGTGTTCGGGACGAGAGCCGGATGGCGAGTTGCGAGAAAGTGATCTCAAAGATGGACGAGTAGAGCGTGAAGAGAGTAGTTCTTCTTCTACGACAACATAGTCGCATCCGAGTTTACGTCGTCCAATGGCCTTCATCCCTACATCCACAGAGGCGGCATCAAAAGTATCGGATGACACACGGGATTCCTAACTGCACAGCACAGCACGGGCCGTGCCGTGGCCGTCGTTCATCTGGATCCCGAAATCCAATCTCCGGCCGATCCAAGCCGGTCGCAGCCGGTAACGCAGACTTGTTTCCGAATGAGGACCACACCGACCAAGTCTAAGCCGTAGATCCATGCTCGTCTGTCTGCGGCGGATCTCAGCCGCCTGGCCGCCGTCCATCAACATCGGCAGGGCGGATACTTTGTCTGGCCCGGCACAGGATCCGCTTACGAATTTGAGGTGAGTCGACCGCAATTGCAGGGCAGAGACGCCCGAACAAACAAAACCTCATGACCCGAATACGCCGTCTCCGATGTGGATTCTCCGCTGTAGGTCATTTCCCGGGAGACAATCCAACCCCACAGCCCCGAGAAGCGCCGACGACTCTAAAACATGGTATTGGTTGGCTTTTGTCGGGCAAGCGGTTACCTCTAAGCCCGTCGCTTCTTCTGTGCTGGTAGCGTGCTTCCGAGTAAGCAGTAGGTTGAACGTTCAGATTTGCTTGTAGAAAAGGTTCCTTCGTATTTCGTTGATTAACTAAGAGGATATGAAGAGCACCCCGAAGCTGCACCGCATTCGGGAGGTCACTATTGAAATGTTTCTCTGGCGTGGCATGTCAGGCCTTGTAGCATGATCTACTTTCAACTTCAGCGTGCGACGAAGATGTAACCACAATGCTCGGGAAACCGCGATTGCGACTTTTGAACGTGCTGTTCTTATTATAATCTACTGCTGTGCTTAGGGCACAGCCCAGTCCGTCTTCTACCAGAACTCCGATACCCAATGCGCCTCAGAAACTGAGCAGTCCGCTTCGCCTCTTGCCGAACGGATAAACAATAAGAGCGCTGAGGAAAAGGCCCACAGTAATACCAATCGCAACCTGAATCACACTAAGAAGCACATTAAACGCCGAGTTGTTGAGGCTGGAGGCGTCCACGGAGCTCGTTGTTCCGTTGTTGTTTGTGATCTGATCGGCCGACGTCACACCGGCAAGAAGAGAACCACCTGCTGCGAGGCCACTAGGCACCTGCACAAAGATAGCGGGCAACATGGCCGCAGCGGCCAGGCCATATCCGATGGTGCGCTCGCGCCGCGGCTTTGCGTTTTCTGTTGGCTTTTCTGAAAACCCGCCAGATGTGGGCGTCCCAGGCGCGGACTCATCGGGAGTATGAATGCCACTTGGAGCGGACTCTCCAGACATCTGATACATGTCCGGTCGGGGGCGCTCGTTTCGGCGACGGCTGGCGCTGACGAATCTTGGCTTAACCCGATCGTCAAACCAATCGAGGAAGTCGAGAAAACCGTTGCGGGCATGACGGCCGAGGCGAGAATAAACGTTGGCGAGTAATCCAACCGTGAGAGCGCCAAGCATGTTAGAAATTTGCGGGTTGCCCACAAAGAAGTCGGATGAATAGTTGTTGACGAGGAACCCAGCCAGGGATATTGTTATCATGACTGGCATCTGCTTCCATTTCGCCTGGTTGATGATGCACAGGCAGAGGGTAAAACATGGGACGAAGAGGAGGTACCACTGCCTGTTAAGAGAGCTTTCGCAAGTGGTCCGCGATTCGGCGTGTCTGTCGATCATACCGTAGAGAGCCGTCCCAATCGTAGTTCCGTACCCGAGAAACAAAGTATAGATCATGGCATAGACCATGCGCACGCTACCGGCGACGAGATTGTGACTTTGGAGTTCCAAGCTACTACAGAGAACCATGTATCCCGGCAATATCAAGGCGATTGAGCTCTGCGCTAAAGCTGAGAAGCAAAAGAGGCCGCCGTTGTTGATGGAGCCGAACAAACGAGCCAAGAAGGACGTAACGATCGAGGCTGTGATCTCGAAAACGTTGGCGTACAACTCGTTCTTGGGAGCCAGAACAAGTTGCATAAATCCGACGATGCATCCGAGGACGAAGGCGATGGGTAAGTCGATTGCTCGTCCCTGGAAGGCAAACGGAGCCACGCTCGCACTAGCAAAGCCGTATACAAGGACGCGCAACCACACCGGATATTTGGGTTGGTGGTCCATGATGGAGTCTAACAGGTTGAGGGCCTCGTCGACGCTGATAAGATCGTGCACCACCCGTTTATAGACATCGTGGACATCGCGAAGCTTGCCCAAGTCGACACCATGGGGAGACCGCACGATCTTCACCTCGGTGGTGTGTGTGGAGCTATCGTCGAAGCTGATAATCATGCAGCCTGGAATGTAAAGAAATTGGCCCTCGATCTCGAGAACGCGAGATGACATCTTCATGTACTCCTCCAGACGATGAGTAGGAGCACCGTACATCATCAGGGCTCGGCAGAGCTTGACTAGGTACTTGTGCCTGGAGAGGATCTGGGCAATATGCTTAGTGATGCGAATCTTGTCCTCTGTCCTATTCTTGGGCGACGATGTGCCCTTGCCGGACTTGCGCTTCCTAGACTTCGGGGCCTCCTGTTTGATCTTTTCTGACATGCCGGCCGAGAAGCCACTAGACCCCGGTGCCATCATGGCGGAAGACGACTTAAGCAGTTCCGTAAGGGCCATGGAGGACATAGAGCCTTGAGCCTTGTGGTAGCTGAAGAGGCCACTGCTCGGCCGGGATGGTCGGGGAGATCCCGGGGCCGAGGGTGGTGCGGAGGGAGGCGCGGAGGCGGGCGTGGATCCGGGCGGGGATTGGTTCGGGGTGGTGCCGCCGCCGGGGGTGTTACGGCCGCTGCTTCCACCGCTGCCATTCTCGTTGTAGAGCTTGAGCAGCGACGACAGGATGCCGCCGTGGTACTGTTTTGGCGGGGGTACATAATCGTGAGCGTACGACTGCTCCAGCGTGGGAGTTGCTGTACCCGATTGGCCTCCAGGAGGCGGCTGGTGCTTCAAGTAGTCTTTGGGAGGCTTACTTCCCTTCTTCACACGCTGAGTATGCGAGCGCACGAGGTTCTCGGCGGCCAACTGGGAGTTCTTCCTGGGACGAGATCGAACCTTGCGTCGCTCGTCCTGTGATCCGTCGACGCCGGAACTGACACCTCCAGACGCGAGAGCTCCAACACGGTCAATCTCTTCTCCATCGGTTTCGTCGCTGAAGAGATTGTAGGCCATGTCCAGGGAACTGCGGCGAGAGGGTGGCGATGAATAATTCTCGACGCTGACTGCCAGCCTATCAGCTCGTTGGCGTGCCTCCAGTCCAGATCGCTGCTGTCGTTCGCCGGCGGTGCGCTCGGCGGCATCGGCCTTTTCTCTCTCCTCAGGAGCATCGTAGCTCGTGTTGCGTCGCAAGACCGGCCTAGGCCTTCGAAGCGTAGCTTCTGATGAGCCGTCCTCTTGGCCCTCCGAGATGAGAACTTGGGTCAGAGCACGACGTAGCTCGGTCGCATCTGGGGCTCCTTCGGGGACATGCCGTCCGGGAGTAGCGAACGGGTTAGTATCGGGGCCCTCAGGTGACATATTCTGCGAGAAGTAGTCGTCGCCGACGACGACGACGCTGGGTGATATGTTGTCACCCTGGAAGCCAACACGCTTCTTCTTCTCCTTCCGAGGCGTAGCGGATTGCGGGTGCAGCAGAGGAGGCGTGTAGAGCTTTTGTTCTTGCTGAGGTTGTGGCGGTTGGGGTGGTGACGGATCCGCGAAGGGAGAGTTGTTGGATGGTTGGGGAGAGTCATTGGAGCTGTGATTGGAGCTCGACGGCCCCGGATCCTGATTCGACGCCGACATGTTGCCGAAAGGAGAAAGTGATCGCCAGCGGTCTGGCCGAGAGAGTATGCTACGGTGTGTCCGGCTCGAGATACCTCCGGTAATGGTACACAAACAGGTTCAGCTAGATTGATATTGTTCTGAATGTGGATAATTGGAACTGCTGACGAGAGGATGACGTTCGGACGTTCGATGCAGAGCGGCTCGGTGTGATGCCAGTACAAGTGACAACAGAATCGAAAGAATTCAGAGGGAGGATCTTTGCCCGGGTTTACGGGAGCAAGAGCCGACTAGACGGAGGTCTCCTGCTGAATCTGGAAGTGCAATTGGACGATGGGCTTAGTTGAGCCTTCCTCAAGCTGCTATCGATAGTTGCGAGGTTGTTCCGATGCACGGAAACGTATAAGTTGCGGCTGTGCTTTGCTTGAAATACTGCTGAGCTCTTTCAGTGTCCAATATGGCTCGTATCGTGCTTGTGTTCGTCGTCGTCGTCGTCGTCTCGATCCGTTTGATAGATATTCAGTGGACTTCTCGTCGGTAGCGATTGCGGTCGAGAAGGGCAGTCATTGTGTGAGGGAAAGAGAATGGGATAGAGTCAGGTACCGAAGGGAACACACAAAGGTAGGCAGGTGGGAGGGATGGAGGGGAAGATCAATGGAGACTGGAGAACTGGAAACAGGCGGAAGCAGCGGAGAGATGGGACGTAATGAATGGCAAAATAAGAAGGGAAGGAAAGGACGGATGGAGACGACCTGACGACGAGGGTTCGAGCACTTGAGTTGAGAGCAGGAGGAGGAGCATCTTGATGGACCTGAGCGACCGACCCCGACCGGCCGGCTTGGAAGCTCCTCCCGTTCTCCACCGGCATTACTTGGTGTTTCCAGGCCCCCCGTTGAACATGTCGTTCTTTCTCCTATCGGTAGGGAAGTGCGCAAATCTGCTAGGGAATTGGCGGCAATGGACCGCATTTGGCCTAATACCACGCAAGAAACCGATGGACCGTGGACGTCCAGTGTGAAAGGTGGACTTGAGTGACTGTTTGGCAGCGTTGGACCATGTCGACGACGACGGACTTGCAGCGGCTGGCTCCATCGTGATTCTCCATAGGCCACGCCCAAGAGCTTCAGGTCCACGCCCCCAAAGCCCACAATCCACGCCAAAGCCCTGTCGCGCAAGGTCTCGTCCTGTTCCTGCCCTGCCTCGTCGGTCATGGGCGTGGCCAAGGGTGTGGATGGTGGCCAAGGAGGGGCGGAACGGGCTCGAGCTGGCGGGGCGGTCGAGAAAGGCAATACCTAACCAGTAAGGATTGAAGAGTGTAAACAGAAGAAGAAAAAGAAAACCCCAAAAAACACGAGGGTCCACAAGTATCGTCAGAGAGAACTGCGAAGTGGAGAGAGTAATACGCAATACTCCGGCGCGTTTTGAAACTTTGGCATTGGTGAAAATGATTATTAGTGCGATGGGAGGGAAGATGGAAGGAGGGAAGTAAGCGGTACGTACTCAGATCTCGCACCAGCTGTCGGCTGTCAGCAAAGACATACTTCAGTACGGATAGGGCACGTACTGATACGCCGCAAGATCAAGTACCTCGTACCTCAGCACATGAGGTACGAAGGTACCTTAGGTAAGCCAAGGCATACAAAACCTGACTCAACCTAAGGGATTGTTGCAAGAAACAGTGGGTCTTTCCGCGGAAACCCCTATCGAAAACGCCTATCACGTTCCATGATATCGATATCGTCAAACAGTGGATGGAATGCTGGAAACTGTGAATCATAAGCTAAGGTAGCCCGCTGCTCAAAGTTTTCCTTGCTCCCCTGGGCCCTGGATCACCCCTCCCGTCTACTTCAGTGTACACGGCATCAGAACACCCCTCTCATGCCGCCATCCACGATTACCGCCTATCATTGCCTGTTCCCGCCACCTTTGCAGACCGTAGGTCGCTATTGGCGTTTTCGTGCTGCTGTATGTACACGTGCCTCCACCAAGACATGCTGTGGAATTGCTCTTGTGCGCTATCAGGCGTGGGCAGGAAGTGGCATCTCACCGTGAGATGCTCACCTGGGGTGAGATGAGGTGACCAACTTTCGTTCGGGACACAAGGTTCGAGACCGATTCGACCCCAGCATGAGAGCATAAGACGATAGATACAGTGCTGATGTGAGGTACAGTGAGTGAGGCAGGCAGGTACGCGACACGCGCATCAATCCTTCACAAATACCCATTATTCTGACCTCAAGATAGTGTACTTCAGTTCAGGCCCATCCGCAATGCGACATGATTTAGGAAGGGTTCCTTGACACGCCTCCTAGAGTTCTGAGAAGGCTGAGCTCAGCTTGAAGAACCCGAGAGAGAGTGTGAGAGAGAGAGTGTGTGTGTGTGAGAGCCAATAGCCTGGACAGGGACAATCGCAAACAGTCTTCGCGAGAAAAGTTCGACTCTCGACTCTCTCAAGCTCTCAAGCTCCCCTTTTACCAAGCCTCGGGAGCCCTGTCGAGTAACGAAAAAAAAAAAAAAAAACCTCAGTAAAGGCCGAGCTAATTCATCTAAACTCTTCCATGTCCTTGTTCATGTCCGCCACCTTCGCTCTTCGGTCACGGCGGTGGTAGTTCCTCAACAAACGTCCGGCTGGCGCTAGTCGCTCCCGCCAACGCTTCGCTACTTGTCTGTCCGTCGAACCCGTCGCCGGAGTCGTTGCGAGAGATGCGCTAGGAGGGTGTGGCCGGCGAGAAGAGAAGAGGGTGTGGAGAGTCAAGACCCGGATGGCGGCTACGCTACGCTATTCTCACATAAGAACCCACCCCACACAACCGCACACCCCCCACATCCGAACACCCGAATTCGACGCGTTTTCAGCTTCAGTTTTTGAGCAACAATAACTTTAATTCTATTTTTTGCTATGCAACCCACTCAAAAACGGAATTCAAAGCACCAGGATGCAAATTAAGCATCCTAGTCTTCTTTTAATATCAAATAATTAATATATATTTCGATAGGACGGTTCCTCTCAGCCTCTACAGCCTTCTAAGCCTTCTATTTTATATCCATAATCTCCTTAATCATCACAAACCTCTCATTCAGCTTTAAGATAACTTTTACTTATTATAATAGTTTATATTAATTAACTTAAGCCTAAAGAGACTAAATCTAATAACATAAGATCATAATCTCTATATTAGTACTATCAATTACCTTACCTACCTTATTAAATATAAGCTAATAAGAAACTAAATCCCACTCCTCCCTATTATAACCCAGCTACCACATCTATTTATATTAACAAAGGTCTACTAATTTATAGGGGGTTAAGATAATAAATAATAAAGGGGTTGAGGGTATTTAAGGAAGTTTTAGATCCTATTTCAGCACCTATTATATATTAGTAGGTACTATATAGAGGAGGAACTTACTTATTATTAGCTTCCCTATATTAATAGGCTATAACCCTATTACCCACTATTCTAACTTAATATTTAAGGGCATAAATATATTATAGTAAGTATTAGAGTAGCAGTAGAGGAAGTTCTACTTCCCAATTAGGGCAGAATTAAGCTCTAAACCGCATTCTATAACCTCTTATATGAAGGATATCTTAAGGGGAGAGAATATTAATACATCAAGAGGTTACATAATATAGCTAGAGTGGGCTAATAGATAATATAGGTAGATATCCTAGTAGTAGCATTCCCACATAAAGTCATCAGATATATAACTCCCGTGGCTATTAATAATAAGGAACCACTTAGAATTAAGCCTCTTCGCCTCTACTACTATTATTAGAATAAATATCTTCTATAGCCACTCAAGACCAGTTATATTCAAGGTCCAGCCACTCTTTAAAGCTATAAACTTCTATATCACAAACTCCTCTATCTCCTTCAGAAACCATTACTACTAAACTATCTTCCCCATAAAGATCATAAGGGGGAGAATAACTTAGCTAGCCGCTAAGATACACTTAACTATTATAGTCTATAAACGCTCAACAGGGTTCTAAATAATAATAGATTTAATCTTAGAGTTCCCTAGTATATAATAGTCCCTATTAGTCCCCTCAGTTAATCCAGTCTCATCTATATTATACTATAGAGAATAAGGGATCTTCTTCACCTTAGGGATATCCATAATCTTAAAGAAATCCTTAAATATATTAATAGTTATACCCTTTACCCACTTAGAGTTAATAGATCTTACTTTTAAGGTCCAGATAGCTAGGTTTCAATATAAGAAGCCCTCAATCCACTTCTTACCAAGCGGGCAAGTATTATTATTAGCGCAGTAGATATAACTCATAAGATTATAAAGCTAATAATAAGTAGGTACGAGGCTTAGCCCGCCCTAAACGAGAGCCCACAATACGAGAGACTTCTCCTAATATAGAGAGAGCCTCTAAAAGTCCTCTTTTAACTCTATTTTCAACACCGCGCCAAGTACGCAATCACGGAGGGTCAACACAGGTACACGCCACGCGCAACTTGCAGCACGTAGGCCCATGCCATCCAGCATAGCTTCTTCAGCCTTTCATACGTGAAACTCAGTGTAGGTAGGCATTCTAAATATAGTGTGATTTTCAAAAGTTTTTTTTTGAATATTATAGTGGGATAAACGCATGCAGCAATAATTAGTGTGGTGTTGAGAAGGGAAAACGCGTCAAATTCGGGTGTTCAGATGTGGGGGGTGTGCGGTTATGTGGGGTGGGTTCTTAGCAGATACTAAACGACAGTAGTACACTAGATGCCATCTCGCATGCGAATCGCTGCTTCGTAGGGCCGATTCAGATAACGACATTGCCGTTTGCCTGTCGCCATTCGCCTCTTGGCGCATTTTCAGTAGAATTTTCTTCGCCGAAACTTTCACCTGGTTCCTTCGACGCCACTCTCTCCCTCACTCATATCTCATCGCCCCTGTTGCACGTGTGCTCTCACACCCACACTCTTACATGCCCGTCGAAATCTCAGTCGACGGCCGTGCCATTTGTGATAGTATCATCCCGTCGGGTTTCACCAAACACACACACAAACACACACACAAACACACACATACACACACACAGAGAGAAAGCTACTAGATTGTCATCTTCGCATGACTCTCGCCAGCCAAGCTGCCAACTGCCTCTCACCCATGCTTAGCTCCAGGGCTTCACCATTCAATCAGGGCGCCTCCCTGCCCAGCTCAAGCCTCACAGGGCCAAGGGGTCCCCTGGGTCCCGAACCACCGGTGCAGCGGCAGCGAACGCACACCTGGCTGAACGGCAGCAAGCCGCAAGCCGCAAGCCGCATTCTGGGCTGCGAGACATGACGTAGCATCCCACCATCCGGATCACGGTATACTATCACCCAACCTGTTTTTCCCTCCTTCTCTTCGCAGAACAGGTCGGCCGTTTCTATCTCGGGGGGTGTGCGTAATTGGCGCTCGCTTGACAGCACACCACCACTACACTAGCCAACGTTACTTTCCTCGAGACTGGCGCCGGTCGTACCTAGGTGAAGATGGGTTCGATTCCTATCAGCGCTATTGGGATTTCGCTTTCAATCGAGACAACTCGAGCGTTCCTTCGGGAGGCTCCGCAGCTGCGTGTCTCACGGCGGCGACGCCCACGAACCTAACCTCGTCGAATATGCTCAACGACGTAACACTGCTGAGAACCCCCACTATCACATGAACGCATCAACAAGAACCATGGAATTGTGATTCGACATTGAGTTCGGCTCTGATGAACATGATGATCATGATCATCAAACTTCCTCTCCCCGTCTCCTGCTCCCTGCGTGGGATGCCTGGATCCTACCGGCCGTGTCACCGTCGTCCCTGATTCGATCATCGTCTTGGCCCTCGCCGTCCCGTAAATAGTATACCGGACCTGGACCACTCTAAACCGCTCTATTATACCTTCCACTAGCGGCCGCGTAACGCCCGTATTCTCTCGTCCAGGCCGTTTCTATGCTGAGCGAGGCTGTGACGGCGCGCCCGTCCACCGGCTGAGGTGACGACGGTCGACCAGATAGATAGTTGTACGAATGCTACAATGCCCCTATTCACCACTGCACGTGCATCATGCATGCGGCCTCCCCACCGCGTCGGTGCGGCGGCCGTCCATCAATCATGCCGCGCCAATGCCAGATTGCACTGCCAATCTCACTCAAACATTGTCGACTCCGTCCCCTCCCGGTGCCGCCCTGCCCGGGACACCGGAGCCGGGCAGTTCGTAGATGGATGGGATCAGTGGCCAACCACCGACCGCACATCCATCACGAATCACTCGCGCGCCCACCAAGATCGTCCTTCTTTTCCAAAACGGTTTCGAACCCGTGCTGCACAGTGAGTTTATTAGGTCCTAAGCCGCAGCCGCAGCCGCAATCGCCGCCACCACCACATCGGGTTGTCCCCCTCTCCCAAAGTCCGCCGACCGCTTAAGAATCCGGTGCCAAACCACTCACTCATCAGATCCCTAACCGCCTACCCGTGCTCAAACAAAGCGGTCTCTCCACTGAAGAGTGGATTTACCGGCCGTTCCAGCTTGTGTCTCGCTCGTACTTACTACTTCGTACGTGTGATTGATGACAAAAAAAAACAAAGTGCCCCTCGCTCTCGTCTCTCAGCTCTGGGTCTGCCACCCCTCGGTACACCCGAATAGGAAGTCCCGAGCCTTGAAAACTCCATAGCTTTATACCCTCCTGAGCCCTCATCCATTTTGCAGGTCACTACGCAGGAAGGTGGGAGGAGCTTTTCTCATGATTGAGAGATTCACCACTTTCTAGGCTTTCTCAGCCCATCAACTTCCCTGCGACATCTCACCCCCGGGGCCCCAAATCGCATCCTATTCTTCCCCCTTCTCCGCCTTCACAAATCCCATTAAGCTGGATTCGGTACGGAGAGCCGCAGAGGAATGGAGATTCTGGCACCTCTGCAGGTCGAGGTTCCATCCGCCAAGGGTGTCACCACGGGCGGATACACAGGCTACCAACTGCCTCTTTGTCGGATTTGGTGACATTGGAAATCGCGAGCCTGGCTGCTGGGAAAATTCTCTGTTCTTCCTCATGATCGTGGAATATCCGCAATTCATCACCTCCTCCGGCGACCGTCCGTGGTCCGTGGCCCGCCAAGTCGGTCGTTCCAGCCCAATCCCGGTCCACACATCAATCACAGAAAAGGGTGAACCACACCCTTTGACAATCGACACACCCTGCGCAGCTCCTATCAAGGGCCTGGGAGTGATGTGCGCATGGGATAGCTACAAGGGGCTGCGGTCTGAACTTTGAAGCGAATTTTTGTCCCATTCTCTGGTCTCTGCTTCGGAGCGAAACTGCTCCCTGGAAAGTGGAAACACTGCCAAATCTCACCAGACCTTGAGTCAAAGAATGGGTCCGCACAAGAATTGCGAAAAAGTTAAAGGTTCCGATATAAGATGAGACCTTCATCTGATCGTCCATCCTCGTCCTGTCACGTCCGTCGAAACAGAGACGGTATCGGGGCCACATTGCGGTCTCCTCCATCACCGCCGTGGCGGAAAGTCGCAGCCGGTCTAGAACTTGCTCCAGTCTGATGTTTTCCTCCCTCTCGTTGTTGTTTTCTGCCCGATGCCAGGGGACCAGGGGAGAAAGAGTGTGCATGCATAACGGGACGGTTCCGAGGGGTGCTTCTCTTGCCAACCCAATAATGGGAGCGGGTGCGTCCGCTAAGCTTTTGCGCGTTTTGAAAGATGCCCCTGCCCTGCCCTGACTTGTCATCGGGCCTTTAGATGACCTTCCCGAGAGGTTTATCGTGAAACGAGCGCTGTGCTGGGCAAAGGTTTGATTCTTGGGGGCATGTCTCGGGCATGACGCAGTTTTTGATGGGATACGAGCACGGCCACGGCGATGTGATGTGTTCCAAGCTCGGTGATGAGTTGGCCGTATTGACTCGGGTATCTAGGCCCAAGAACTGTAGGCACGTACTTGACACTGCATTGGAGTCTGGACACACCTCGACAACTTCACATGTGAATTATTCGCAAGTCTCCTCGAACGCGCGTCGACTTCTTCCCGGTCCTCGTCCCTGGGCGTCCTCTCAACCGCGCCGCTGCCTCGCCCTCGTCCAGTTTCACGAGCGAGCCCGATACCCGGGCCATCCTTTTTTGCGAAGCGGGCGAGATAAGATGCAGAGCCCGGATCAAGACTCTCATGCCGCAAGGGTTCGCGGTTATGCCTGTCCCTCCCATGACACGTGGGCCGGCATCTGTCACCGTGATCATTGATGGCCCTCTCGAATTGCGACCCGGACCCTCTCGCCGCGGCAGCTCGCTGCCATGCCAGCGAGTCCCACAATATTGATGTCCAGGAACATTACGCTGTTTGTTTTTCGTCTCCCTCTCGATTCCCCTTCTCTTCCTGTTCTTCTCGAAGGTTGCAGTCAGTAAAAGGGAGACGGGGTGCGCTGATACCACACTTGGTTTATCTCTTGGCCGTGCTCAGGGGGCTGTGTCATGATTGACCCTCTCTCATTTCTTTCAGGCTGATGTTTAAGCCAGTCGTCCTGTCGGGTCGGTCACACCGCTCCCGTGGTATCATGGGTGGCTGAAATGAAGCCATCGTGAAATCCTCACTTGAATTTTTTTTCCCTCAAGACACAGCTCACTGCATGAGGGACGGAAAAAGTGACAAGTCATCTTACACCTGGCGAGGGGTAAGATGACATGTTTGATGACCGACAGGCCAAAGCCGCAAACACGCCCCCCCCCCCCCCCCCCCTTCTCTCTCTTCTGCCCCTCTCATCTGGGAGACTTCCCAATCTCCCCATTGCAGCCCAATGGGACAGGATGGCCTGGCTCGCGGTAAGGCTTGTTCACGATGCCCTGGCGCGGTACCAGCAGTTGGTGTTTTTGCGACGGGTGCGTTTGGGGGGGGGGGGGGGGGGGGGGGGGTCAAAGACCTGGTTGTGGATCTGGTCGGGGAATTTCTCATTTCGGCGGCCCCATCGAACATTCTCCCGCGTGGATGTCATTGAATTTGTAGAAAGGAGGCGAACGTTGCATTGCTGTGGTGACAATGATGTTTCTAAATCTGTTTGGAAATCTTGTTTCCGTGAGTTGTTGTGCTTCCAAGACGCTCGATCGAACAGTTCTGGTCCAGCAGGACTCGCTTGTATGGGGGCTGTGTTTGGTGACACAACCTGTGTCGCACCCTCTTTATCCAGGTCTAGACGACATCGCGACGTCGGCGGACGCGCGGTAAAATGCGGGACTCATGCCGGGAGTTTGAAGATCAAGAGAGAAGAAGAGATAAACAGGATGAAGATGGACAGGAGGCGAGAGGGGAGAAGGGAGATCGTCGGCGGCAACGGTGGTGGAAACTGCCACAATATCAGTGCTTTTGTGGAAACTTGAGTCTCCATAGAGGCATGATAGGTTCACATGCAATACATCTCTTTTTAGGTCGTCGCTCTAGTTGCTTTAGTTCCGCGGGAGAAACGATCATCGGATAGTTGAAGATCTCGCGTGTAGCGGTCACTTGATTATCTCTATCATGGAAGAGGGCACCACTCGAATCGGCGCATCAATGATCAAAGTAGTCAAAAGAATGGTGACTACCTCGTAGTCGTTCATTGAGACTTTGGCGAATCTATCCGAGAAAGGTCAGCCTCCAAGTAGCCCCATACCAAGGAGATCGATGAGCCAATGGTGCATTTGTCATTGAATATTGCTACACTGTCGTAAACGAAAGAGCAGGTAGTACTCTTTGAGCTGGAGCAACTCAAGCTTGAGTTCGCGTCCGCCTCTTCTTTGATCAACGTGCGCTAAGCTCAAAAAATCAATTCGTTGTTTTCTCGGTCGAGCATGGGCACGATTCTGTGGTCTGTTCTTCTTGGCCGAATAATTTAATTGGCATCCAAGCTCGACGTCTTCCGTAACCTCGTATTAAGGTGTCAACTTGTATCAAGTAATCTGCTAATAGTCTTTGTTTTTCCTATCTTAAGTAAGAGTCGGAACCTAGCGATGCTCCGGTCTCGATGACCGATCGAAGGCAATCGTAAAAGGTAAACTTTGCTTGTCTCAATAACTTGGGGACTTCTGGGTTATATAGCCAAGCTCCAGCTTCTTGGGTGAGAAAAGATGCGAGGGCGAAGGCCGCCCATTCCCATCATATGTTGAACGACTGCATGACACACTCATCCGTTCTACTCATTTGGATTCGATCGTGTAAAAGGTTCCAAGGAATGCTTGTCTTCTTTCGAAGTCGCACTGCGCTGTACAACGACTACAGAGATCTCACACCTATTGAGAATTGACTTTGGCGACAGTTTCAGGCGTCTGAGACTTTTCATTGACTGTCCTGTGGCTGGATGGATGGCGTAGCTCTGCGTAGCACCATAAATCTCATGATTCTGAGTCTGACGAGCTTCAGTTGGGAAATGCCGTGGTTTGGATATCATATGGCTGCAAAAGAATAGACATCTTTTCAGGTTCGAAGGGTGGTTGCAGAGAGTAGTACCAGTGTCTCTCACATGACCATACTTATGGCACCTTGACTCCAAGTAGCTGATTGTGAGCTCCGCGTTCCCCTCATTTGCAACAGATATGATATAAAAGTTGTTTGCTTAGTTACTTTTCTGAACTGTGATGCATTCGACTGCAATTCAACCCGTGTATGCGACAAGGTGCAATCAAGCCAACCAGTGGAAAGTATATGCCAACGAAAGGGCAAATGCCTATGGAGGGTTTTCAGTACAAATCACTTTCAAGAACTGACGAGATTCGTATCTTGGTTCTCCTTCCATGTTAATCCTCTTCCAACGAGGAAAAAAACCATCGCGGGCTCGGCTCTCGAGCAGGTGCATCTTTGGCAGGCATCGGAGTTCGAGGCCCTCTCGTACGTTTCGGGCGACGGCGCCAAACCGCGGCAGGTAATATGTGACAATAAGACAAGCCAAGTCACCGAAAACCTATTTTCAGCCCTCAAGCATGTCAGACACGTCAGTCAAAGTCGGCAAATTTGGGGGAACACTATCTTTATTGACCAGGAAGGCAAAAAGGGAAACACAGAGAAGAGCCATCAGGTTCAGATGATGAGAGACACTTACGCCGCCGCGGAGCAGACAACTGTTTGGCTGGGCGAAGATGCCGGAGATCGAGAGGCATTCGCACTCGACCTCTTGTTTGAGACAGAGTCATATATCCCCCTTGATCTGGATTAGTCGAGTTTCGGCGGCTTGTCGCGGAGACGATTCATCCCGTGGTCTATGTGGACTGGGTTCTCGATGCCATCGACGCAATCAGTATCTTCTTCGAAAAAACCGTGATTTCAAAGGATCTGGATCATTCAAGATGTCGTCAGAGCCAAGAGAGCTGAGGTCATAATTGGCCATAGTGGTGTCTGCTTTGACAAATTTCAGCATCTCCTCGAGATGATGCCTCACGACCTCAATCAGATCCAAGAACGATTCAACGTCAGGGCATTCGCCAATCTTGATTACATAGATGAAATGAAGTGGCATTACGAGACACGCACGAGCGAGCCTCTCAGCGCCATCCCGTGGGCCTTTGAACTTTTGAGAGTCACCGAATGGTTCCCGGGGTTCTCCATAGAGAGCGACAGACTCTATGCTTTGCTTGGCCTGGCTGAGTACGGCGGTTTCACGCCTAACTACACCTACTGCCTAGCGAGGCATTCTGCGAGTTCGCTGTGTGGGCTCTGGGCCAAGTTTCCTTATTTGGCGATCCTTTCTTACGCTCGAGGCGGCGCAGAAACATCTTGCCCCGTCCCCTCTTGTTGGACTCCTGCGCCGAGAAGGAGTGAAGGCGGTCTCCCCTGCACTCTTTACCATATTTATCACTTCCAGGCAGATGCTGGTACGGATCCAATCTGTAGGCCTTCGTTCAAGACCATAGGCACATTCCCTTGTCTGTTTCTCACGGGAGCTATAGTCGACACCATCCAAGGAATAGGATGAATTGCTGCATGACCGACGACCAACAAGAGGCGCTTCGGTCAGCAGCGAAAACCGCAAGGTGCAGTGTTTCTTCGACTATCGACGAGAAAAATATACGCTTGATATTTCCTCGCCCTCAGCTTTGAATTGGAGCCTGACCACCACAAAGCAACATCAGAAACCGCCGCTAGAGCCGACAGATTCGTCAAGGCCTACACCCAGAGCAGTTTGCCCCCCGAACACCATCTTGAGGGAGATCATGCCTCACAAATCAATCTTTTGTGGCAGAGTTTAGCGCATAGCCGGCACTTTGAGCAGAACTCTCGGAGACCGGTTTGCTTGTGTGCCGTGGACAGCGTGGCTAGGAGACGAAGTGTGCATCACTCGGGGTGCTAAAGTCCCTCAAGTTCTGCCCCAATTGTCTCATAGAGGTCTATATTCTTTAGTAGGCGAGTTTTGGATACAGGGGCTCGCAGAAAGGGCGGTTCTGCAACTTGATGGATTCGAATGGGTTGGCATTTGTTCTATCTCAGGCACTAAAGTCCGCGGCAACGCCGGTGGCTTTGCGAACTTAACTGAACCTTGTAACGAAGTAACCAACTCTGCTAAAAACTCTCAGCTTATCGCAAGTTGCCTGTTGATTTGAATCGAATGTTGCAGCTTTCAAGTGCGAAAGAGGTAAGGCCCTGATTTGCGGTTCCTTTTCGTCCGTTGCGAGCGTTACCACCCACCAGAAAAATCAAAACAAAATGATTAAAATTAGCCGCTATACCCTTTTGAGGCCATGGTTTTCTCGTAACGGCTGGAACGACAGAGCCCTTCGGAAAACCCCCCTGCTGCTGATCCCCGCGGCCCTCGGTGATGCCCAAAAGTAGTATAGTCGGGCGGTGAAGAGGTGTTTTTGCTGTAAAGTTGTAACGGAAGCAAAATGACCCTGCTAGCTTCGTTTACAGCTTTACGGCGAGGCTGAAGAAGTGCGGCACGCCTTTTTGGTATAGCCTCGTCCCGCTTACAAGGTAGGGGGCCCGGATAGGTACAGTTGAGAAAGCCCCTCCTCGAGATGTATTTGTTGGATTCAGCAGGCTTGTTTTTAGTGAGTGATATATTGTTATTATCGTCAAGTTTCTCCCCGCAATTTCAAGTGAGGGGCTCTTAAACCTTTAAAAGCAAGCAGAAGAGTTAGTAGCCGCCTCACGGGCCACCTAGCGCCAGCCAATCAGCAACAGGCGCGCAGTTACTACATATAGGCCTATAGAGGGGTGTATTATTATACGCCGGGCTGCGCCCGCCTCTAAGCCACTAGGACTACGCCACTTCAGTTATATCAGCCACCCAACTAGGCGAACAGCTCGCAGCCCCACCACACAACCGCACAAAAGCCGCTCCAAGCACGCACAACGCCGCACACTTAAGCCTTCTTTCCTTAGTGTAAATTAGTTCTAATTTACAGCACGCCTTCATTGAATAAACCGGGCTCCGCCCTTCATAAGTTCGAGTCCAGTTATTGCGACTGTACTTTTTTGGTATTGCGACTGTAATATAGAGTATCGCGCCTTTTACTGCTAAAGTACTGGCAGAACAACAACACTACATCAGCACGTATAAGACCACAATACATACGCTGCGCGCATAGAAAATAAGTACTTCTCTATGTCATTATTTTAGCTAGAAAATTAGCTCTAGAATTTTTTTTTTTTTTTGCGCGCGCAGTATATACATATTGTGGTCTTGTACGTGCGGTTATCACACGTTCGCACGGGCTGCGCAGCCCCTCTAAATACCTGGATAGGCTCAGCGTTATAGTCGCAATACCAAAAGTCTATAGTCGCAATAACCGGACTCCATAAGTTCCTCCCCATAGTTTTAGGTGAGGAGTTCTTAAACCTTATATATATATATATATATTATAGCAACAGAACTTCCCATATTTTATCAATAGTATTTTACTGCATAATATAATAGCTGAAACGACACCGCAGATCAGGGTCTAAGTGTTACAGTTAGCTATCCGACAGTAGGGTTCTGCTAACAGAAGCTGAGGGATAACGCTAGGTAGACAGTATAGTCTTACTAGGCTATATTACTAAATAGATCTTGGGGTTTAAGGAGTATAGTAATTAGTTATAGTTCTCATAAGGGGGTTATAGTATAAGATAAAGCTGAGAGTACTAGTTAGGGTAACCACGAAGTTAATTGCTGAAGAGCTATAGAAGTCTATCCTTAGGGGGACCTAAGTCAATACTATATATAAGTCCCAAATGGTTCCCTCTATTCCTGCTACTAGGTAATCACCTCTATGTATTAGTAATTGCAATTAGTTAATAAGACTAACTAATCACTAAGCGCTTCCTTCTACACTCTACTAATCGCTCCTTATCTTATTATTATATAACTTATATTATAGTTCTTCCGTTCTATAGGAGTCCCTAGTATTCCTATAGTGCTAATACTATATTAGGTCGCATTTAGAAGTTAAGTTTAAATTTCACCTCTACTGTTTATCGTTATAATTATAAGCTTTATATTACTAAGTTTAGTATTATTATTAATATACCTTATTTATATTATTATTTAATAGGGAAGTATTATAAGCTTCTCTTTAGAGGCGAAGTTTTTGGTAAGTATACTCATTTGGGGCGATCTTGTACTATAGCAGCTAATATAGTTTACGCCTATATATATTATTATTATATTTTAGGTTTCTTATTTTACTAATTTATTCTAGTTAATTAATTATTCGATAAAGCTGCTTATTTAGAGGATATTAAGGTAGTAGAGGAGGAGGTGTTATATAAAAAGGCTACTACCTTATATGCTATATAAGCTGAGTTAGATAAGTCTATAGCGCGGCTGGATTATTTAAGGAAATAAAAGAGGATAGTATTTCATAAAGGTTATGAAGTTACTGAGGAGGAACTAGTAGTTTCTCCCATACTAGAGGCTTAGTCTATAGGTAGTTTTAGTATAGTAGATTTAGATATAGTCTTAGGGAATTAAAATCCTGGTACTCTGAACTTTTTATTGGGTGAGGTATCCTAGTTTATTAGTATCCCTAGTTATATAAATAGGTTAGAGTCTTATAGTTAGTTTTATTATAATAGTCTAACTATTAGTTGGGGTTAAATAAATTAGGTTTTGTTTTTATGTGTTTCTTTGGGTGTGGGTGCTATTTGTGGTTTATTTGTTATTTATTATTCCTAATATATATAGAGTTATTCTTATATATGCTTGAGATTTATAGTTAGTTTCTATGTATTATTCTTATGTTTATACTCTTTCTATTTGATAAGATATCAGGTTTTATTCTTATTTTTAATATAGTTAATAGTTTATTTAATTCTATAATAATGAGGTTATTTATTTATAATTCTTATAGTATTAGTTTGAGAAGTAAAATATAAAAGATTAGATAGTACTTTATAGTATTTAGTAGTAAGGGTTTATAGCTAATATCTAATAGCTTTTTATTAATCTAAAATAGTCTAAGTTTTTTATAGTCTAATTTATTACTTAGTTATTTAGTTTTAATATTTTATTAAGTAAGGTAGATACTATCTCCCTCCTTTAGAGTTAGTCCCTTAACTCTTTTCTTGTTAGTATATTTGTGCATGCATTTGTGTATAAATTCGAGGTCTTTAGGAAGTTCCTACTGAATTTCTAGAATTCTCTTAATATCTGCTATAGCTTCAAGTGCTGCTAGGCCTTGTTGTGGTTCTCTATATGCAGTAGGGTTAAATCTGTAGTTAAGATAGAATAGTGATTCTTTTATACTTTCTCCTATTGCGCTATTATAGGTAAATTAGGCTATTAGTAATAGCGATACCTAATTGTCTTATTTATAATTGATATAATAGTGTAGGTAGATTTTAAGGATTTAGTTAATTTATTTGGTTTATCTATTAGTTTGTAGATAAAAAGCAGTTAAGAGTTTATAATTAGATTTAAGCTGCGAGATTAGGGATCTCTAAAACTTCAAAGTAAATAGTTTATTTCTATTTAATATAATTTGTATTAGCATATTATATTAGCTAATAATAGTTTTTAGAAATATATAACTAAGGTTCTCTATAGTACTTGGTTCTATATATAGAATAAAGTAGGTATATTTCGTGAGTTAGTTTATAATATTGAAATGCTATTATACTTGGTGTTAGTTATTAGTTCTTTTGACTTTAGTAGTTTAATAATAAAGTCTAGAGATATAGATTACTATGCTGCTTTAGGTACTAGTAGTAGCTAGATCCTTCTATAGGGTTGATATTAATTAGGCTTGCTCTTAGTATAAATTTTATAGTTTTTAATAGTATTTGCTACTTATCATTTATAGTAGTTTTGTTATAGTGTTGCTAGATGCGTTTCTATGTTTTAGTAACGCCTTGGTATTTATATGCTAGTGCTACGTATATCTCCCTAATGGTTTTAGGGGTTATTTATCTAGTTAAGCTAGTACTAACCTTTCTAGCTATTATTAAGAGTCTTATTATTAGGATAAGGTTATTGTTTTTATCTTATTTTAAGATAACTTGAGTTTCTTTAGTATTGGGATGTTGTGGTTTAGTTGGCGGCTAAGATTATTAGCTCTGCTAGTCTTATTCCCTTTTTCGTAGTTAATCTTGAAGTTAAATTTAGATAAGAATTCTAACTATCTAATTTATTGTTTATTAAGTATTTTTAAGGTTGTGAAATAAGAAATGTTCTTATAATTTATATATACCTTAATTAGGTATTTTATTCCTAATAGTTATGGTCTCTATTTTTTAAATGCTTTAATAATTGCTATAAGTTCCTTATTATGTATCTAGTAGTTAAGCTTAGGTCTGCTGAACCTTTTCAATATAAAGGTAACTGGTTGTAGTTAATTCTCATTATCTTATTATTCTAGTTAGGCGCTTATAGCGAAATCTGAGGCATTAGTTTCTAATTTAAATAGTTTATTAGGGTTGGGGATAGATAGAATAATATCTTCTTCCATGTGTTGCTTGATTTTCTTAGAGTCGTTTTAATATTCTTTAGTCTATTAGAATATATTATCTTTTTGGGTTAAGTTTTGGAGTTATTAGCTTATTTCGGCGTAGTTTCTAATGAATCTTTAAGAGAAGTTAATAAATCTGAGGAATAATTATATATTCTTAATATAAGTAGGTATAAGCTAGTCATAGACTGCCTTAAATTTATCTTTAGATATCTAAATAATTCCTAGGGTAATAGTAAATTTAAGGAATTTAACTTCTTATTAATAGAATTTGCTTTTAGCTAGTTTGACTAAGAGTTTTACTTCTTATAGTCATTAAAATACTTCATACATATACTTCTTATATTTTTCTAATATTTTAGAGAAAATAAGAATATTATTAAGGTATACTATAATAAACTTATTGAGGTATTATTAGAGTGTTTTATTAATTATAGTCTGGAATATTGCGGGGGCGTTTGTGAGTCTAAAGAGTATCACAAGCATCTCAAAGTATTTGCGTTGCATTCTAAAAGCTATTTTCTATTTTTCTTCAATGCAAATAAAGTTATAAGCTCCCTTAAGGTCAAGGGCTATAAACTAGTTCGCACTATACAAGAGGTTATATAGCTTAGAGATAAGGAGTAATAGGTAATAGTTCTTAATAGTAATATTATTAAGTTTCTAATAGTTAATATATAGTTATTTCTTTCTGTTCTTCTTTAGTATAAAGAGTACTAGATACCCTACTAGGGATATTAAGGGTTAAATAAATCCTTTCTTAAGATTCTCTTCTAGGTAAGTATTAAGTACTTCTATTTCTTCTTAATTAAGTCTATAGATCTTTTAAATATTAGTTCTTTCTAGTCTTTAGCTTAATCTCATAATTATAGCTGCTATGCTCTAGTAATCTAGTATTAAGTTCTTTAGTAAACAGCTTATTATACTACTAGTATTCTATTAGAATAGATAGTAATTAGTCTTCTTTATTAATATCTATAACTGATAACATCCTAGCGTTTACGTCTTCAATTTATAGGTATATAAGGAATCTTTTTGCTTTAGTTATTTTATGAGATTTATTTAAGGCGCTCTTCTTTAGTTGCTACTTAGTAACTAAATCCTAGTCTTAATAGAGTTAGCTTATTCTCTAATCTATCCATAGGTTACTATTATATAACTATAATTTTCTAAGGATTATATTATATTTATCTCCTATCTCTATAATATTAAAGTTTAGTTACTTATTCTAGCTATAGATCTGCAAAGGGAGTTGCGCGGTCTCTATATTAATGCGTCCTCTGCTATACTAGACTTATTCTCGTTTAATAGTATTAAGGTTATAGTAGGTTTTAGCTATTTTTTCATTCTAGGTTATCTATTGTTAGTTTACTATTTTAGGTGAAATAAAATTTCCTTAGGCTCTACTATTAATTATTGCAGTAGTCTAATTTCTATTAAGTTATTTCTAGACTTATATATATTTATATTATTAAGTCTTTAGCGTAGTTGCGCTACATAGGAACCTTATTGTCTTTACTTATTATTATTTTTATTAGTAGGTGAGTTTAGGTTTTTGATTATTAACTCTAGAGTTATCTTTGCTATACCTTAGCTTTCTCCTCTAAATAGATGTAGTATTTATCATTCATATATTAATTCTATTCTATATAGGAGTTATTAAGATATCTTATAGACTAGTAGTGATATAGTTTAAATAGTATTATATTATTGTCTACTATTTAGACTAAGTCCCATATGGGGAGTTAGTTCTCTAGGTAGTATTACGTAATAGGTCCATTATTATATCTTTAGGAGTAGAAGTCATACTTATACTTATTAGCCTAGTACTTATTATAGTAGTTTATAAGGCAGTAAGCTTAAAATACTCAATAGTATTAGTTATGTATGGGGTTGAGATAGGCGTAATCTCTTTTAACTTATATTATAAATAAGAGGTTTCTTCTTTTATATCTAGATACGCTATAAAAGGCAATCTTCTAGCTATCCTAATGAGGGTTGATTTCTTTTTTGTAGAGGTACCTTAAGTAGTTAATTAGTTTTAATCTAGTTTCTTTAGATAAGATGTTATTAATTTTAAATGAGGTTTATTTAATTTATTTTTCTATTTCTAAGTCTAGTTATTATTTATCAGCTATTATAGCGGGAGGTTTATTCTATTTAGCTCTCCTAGCGTAATAGAGCTTATCTTACTATTCTTAAGAAGGCTGTATTTTATAGTTTTATGCAGGCTCTTTTGCTACTTATTTCTTAGTTTTGTTGTTAATCTGCTAGATTCGGTTAGGGTTATTTCTAGCGTCTTATTATCTGTTAATATAGGCTTATAGTAACTTAATTTATTATTATTATTTAACTTCTTTAGGTTATATTCTTACTTATAGCTTATATACTTAAAGTCCTTATTATAGTTTAGTAATACGGACTTTATTATTGACTTTAATATTTTTGCCTGAGGGTGTGTGCAGTATTTTATTAAGTTACTTACTAGCTTTTTTTTAACCTTTAAGTAGGTTTAGTATCCTACTACTAGGGTATATATAAGTACCAGGGGAATACTAGTAGTATTATATCCTAATCTATAGGGGTCTTTTAGATATTATCTTATATATTCTTTGTAGTTTAAGTAAATCTTATACTTATTACTATAGTAAGTAGTTTAATAAAGTTATTTATAAGGTATAGTTTTAATAGTAAGACTTACTTATTATTTCTCAGGTACTAGTTGAAAGCGTTCTTTCTTAGGGGATTAATACTTATAGGCTAGATATGCCGTTTTATTATAGTTATAGTATTACTTATTTTTCTTCTAGTTATTATTTTACTTATTATCTTTATAAGCTATGCTAAGGTCTATAGGGTTCCTATAGTATCTATAAGTAGTAGTATACTAAGGCGCTCTGGGGTTATACTTATAGCTAGAAGTTTATTTAGCGTAGTAGTTATTACTAGATCAGTACTAATTACTCTTTTTTCTATTATTGTTTTATTCTACTTTATTATTCTAAATAAACTATTTTTTACATTTAAGGCGTTACTTATAGAGGCAGTTATTAATTTTAACTATAGTATCTACATATTAGTAGAGCTCTTTGGGGCGGTTAAGTTATACAAGCTTATTCTTAACTTCTTCCTTTAGGCCTTAGTAGAACCTAGCTATTAGGGCTTTTTCTCCCGAATCTAGCTTAGATAAAATCTATTAAAACTTAGTGGCATATTTACTAGCGAATCCCTTCTGCGTGAGATTAGTGAGTTTGCGTTTAGTAATTTATTCTTTATCTAGGCTTCTAAAGGCTTCCTAAAGTGTTTTCTTAAACTTACTATATTTCCCAAATACCTTCTAAGTTTCTTTATCTTATTTATTATATAGCCTACCTAGCTAATCTCTTATTAATAGTTTAAACTAGGTAAAGGTATTGTCGCAATAACCCCGTAACCTATAGAGTGGCAGGATGGGCACTCTGCGAGATATGATATCGTACGTACGTGCGTACGTCACGTGACCGTATTCGCAGGCCTAATATGGCATAACACCACTGCCCACGTAGCCATTTGTATCTTAGACACACACTTGCACTATAGAATAGCTTCAATACGAACAATACGTATTAGGGCTACGCGCGCGTACTGTTACTCACCCCGTGTGAAACCAACAGGTATCTCCTCTAAGGAAAGAAGCGGCTTAATAAATTTTTATAGTTTTATCTCAAAATAAGGCGGCATAATAATAAAGATAGGCTTAGGTATAAGTAAGAAATCCTTAGAGGGTTCCTAGCTCCCCTAAGTATAGAGCAGGTTCTAGGTACTTAGCCTTAGGTCTGGAGGGTGCGAGCTGGGTAGCTAGCTGCGCGTTTTCCTGCTAAAGTTAGAGGATTGTATTATATATCTATTAAAGGCTTATTATTTCCTAGGTGTTTATAGAAGCTATTTAGGCCTACTAGTTATTTATAGGTCTTAGGGCTATAGGTCGTGCGTTCCCAGTGTTATTAGCTTACTGCGCGTTATTATTAGAAGTTAATATAATTCCTATCTTATATTATTTAGTAGTATTAAAGGTTCACTTATTAAATAGGAGTAATTAAAGTATTATAGTTAGCTATCTGATAGTAGGGTTCTACTAATAGAAGCTGAGGAATAACGCTAGGTAAATAGTATAGTCTTATTAAGCTATATTACTAAATAAATCTTAGGGTTTAAAGAGTATAGTAAGTAGTTATAGTCCTCATAAGGGGGTTATAGTATAAGATAAAGCTGAGAGTACTAGTTTTAGTAATTATAAAGTTAATTACTAAAGAGCTATAGAAGTCTATTCTTAGGGGGACCTAAGTCTATACTATATATAAGTCCTAAATAGTTCCCTCTAGTCCTGCTATTAGGTAATCACCTCTATATATTAGTAATTGCAATTAGTTAGTAACACTAACTAATTACTAAGCGCTTCTTTCTGCACTCCACTAATCGCTCCTTATCTTATTATCATATAACTTATACTATAGTTCTTCCGTTCCGTGGGAGTCCCTGGTGTTCCCGTGATCCTGCAATACAAATGTCCTGCCCCAGCCATACGTCATCTAGCTGGCTGGTTGGTTGTTATCCTTGCATAACGGGTCGTAACACTAAGATATGCAACTATTTCGAGGCTTCAATCAAACGCCCCATCGAAGCAAAGTGTCTCTCCTCAATTTTTGAGGGTATTAGAAAAAGAAAAAGTTCAAATCATCTTGAGAAGCAAATCTCAAAGACAACGTAACGAACACTTGATAAACTGAGGCCTACACATACCATCCATAGATCCTTGAGTTACTATCTCGCTCATTTCTATCCCTAGCTATCAGCAAGCAACTGCAAACATTCTTGGCAGAGTTTTGCTATGGTAATAGATTCAATTGATCATCGACTTCTTGTCTACTCTAGATTACTTGATGTGTGACCTGTTGGCGAACGGCCTCATAGGCAGCTATCTGCGTCTCAACCTGTTCCACTATTGGTCTTTTGCGTGTCTACGTGTTGCGAATATGTGTGGTGCTTGCACAAAACAACTGGAAGTGTGGGCCAAAATTGCCATTATTGCCCCTTGCTCGGTTCCACTGGTGACTGAATGACTGGGCAATCAAAAACGAGCTTGGTAAACAAAACGGCCTTCCCGGACTGACCAGTGAACGCTGCCAAGAATCAACATCTTGCTCAACGACCGACATTGGACGCACCAGATCGGCCCCGACGATATCCAATAGCATCGCCGCGTCTCCTGGTCAATGTTGTGGGACTGCGGGCTGGAGTCACATCGAACAGCCGAGCACGGCTCGGTTCGGCAGCTCCCTAAGAGCGCTTGGTCTTGGCGATTATGATAAGCTTAATCCTCCTGCCGCATGCTAGCCATAGCTCCGAGCAATGTGGATTACGAGTGAACCGCCTCTTTCTCCCCGCTGAGCAATATCGCATGTTATGGCGGACTCCGGAGGGGACTGTTGCTCACGAGATGCCTGATTCGGAAATCGGTCCTGCCGCATTGCAGCCCGATCCTCCACATCCCGAAGACAGTGACGGTGGTTGTCTCTCATCTGGAGAGGTCATTCTGGTCTCCATTTAAAGCACATCATCGCCCTGTCTCTTGGCCCAGAGGAGATGCTCTCTTTGCCGCCGCCTCTATACCTGCAATCTGACCGGGACAATGCATCTCAACGCTGCCCTCGCCATCCTCGCAGCCTCTGGGCTTGCGATCGCCAGCCCGGCCACGGACAAGATCCAGATTGATCCTGCGCTCCGACTGATCAAGACTTCAGAAACTGACCCCGGTACCTGGGTCACGGATGAGCAGAAGATCGAGAAGTACGTCAACAAGAACATCGGCTTCATTGACATCACCGATATCAGCGTAAGAGTTTATATCCGAATGGCAACAAGCAAAATTTTGACATTGTCAGGATGCCGAGGTTTTGGCCGCCCTTTCCACCCCGCCCGAGGCCGAGATCGCCGCGAGACAGTCGGTCACGTACCCCAGGACTTTGTCCCACGTCGCCGAGGCAAATTCCTTGATTTCTTCGGTTTCCAACACCGGACCTCAGTCTTGGCTCAAGACGTTGACCGAGTATGTTGATGAAATAAAACCTCTAGGAAAGAAACATGAAGCTAACCATCGCAAAGCTTCTATAACCGCTACTACCGGTCGTCCTACGGAACACAGTCTGCGACGTGGCTGTTCAATCAGGTCAAGTCCGTTGCTGCGGCCAATTCCGCCATCACTGTATCGCAGTTCACCCACTCCTTCAGCCAGCCTTCCATCATTGCCAAGATTCCCGGAACCAGCTCCAACATCGGTGCGTAGATGGCCGAACTTTTTTTCAACACCTTCCCCCGACGCTAACGTGGCCTACTAGTGATTGTCAGCGCTCACTTCGACTCCACCGGTGGCTCCTCCACTTCTCGTGCACCTGGTGCTGACGACAACGGCTCTGGCGTCGTTGTCATCCTTGAAGCCCTGCGCGTCCTTGCTAACGCTGGCTTCAAGCCCAAGAACACTCTTGAGTTCCACTTCTACGCTGGCGAAGAGGGCGGCCTTCTTGGATCGCAAGCTATCTTCGCAAACTACAAGTCCGCTGCCAAAAAGGTGTTGGCTGTTGTTAACCAGGATATGGCTGGTTACTCGCCTTCAGGAAAGGTCTCCGTCTACAACGACTACGTCGATGCCGCCTTGACCTCTTACGTCCGTCTCGTTGCAACCCAGTACACCGGCAGCACGCCGACCAGCGACACCTGCGGATACGGATGCTCCGACCACGCCAGCGCCAGGTCTAACGGATTCCGTGAGTTACTCTTACTATCAGGAATCTCCCACGTAGTGCTAACAGCCGTCTCTAGCCGCCGCCTATGTTTGCGACGAGCCGATGGACACCGCGAGCCCTTACATCCACACCCCCTCAGACGTAAGTAATTGCCAAACTTGATTCGCAAGGCAGTTGATATCTAACGTTTAGTAGTCCTACAACACTATCCAGTGGCCCGCAATCCTGCGCCACTCGAAGTTTACTGTTGGTTTCCTGGTGGAGGCTTCTTATCTGTAAATAGCTCCCAGACGCGCAAGTCTATGCATATCAAGACGCATGTCGACCCGATCTGAGCCTTGTATTTACTACCTACTTGATATCTTCCTGATCATCCGGTCCCACGTGTTATCGACCTGTCACCCTGATGTTTAGCTCACCGCTCATTAACTTACCCCATTCGGATGCACTTCCGATGGTTTGCCAGCCAAGGCACACCTTACTCCAACCATCTCCGTCAATCGGACGTGGAGAAACCCAAAAAAGGTTATCACAGAGTTATCAGCCGAGTCTAGACGTTCTGGAACTAGGGATTGGGGTGCATCGGTATGTCAAGTCCAATGCGTGCCGCCCCACATCCAGTCTGCGATTTGAGACACAAGGGTACGATGGCGCAATGTAGGTGTACATATGACTCCTACTGAACGCCGTTCTCGGCCAGGCTATTGGCAATGGGTTATAAATGTGTTTTTTTCTTTTTTCGGTTATTGACATTGGAAACTTTTCCACCATGCAAGCATAGCAATCACCGCGGCTGAGCTGATCTGAGTTGAGTATCTGGTCCAACCATGGGCAACTCAGAAGAGCAAGATAGGGTTTCCCCTGTTCGCCCACCTGCATCCGAGGTGATTGAGCTAGGCCCTCCGGCAAGTCTTCGGTCACGCTCCAGTCAAACGGATCCCGAGTTTAGCCCGTTGGCCTGGGTCTGCGTTGTGGGATCCTTTATGTTCCTATACCCAACCTATGGTGAGCACAACTATCGGGAACTTCTTGTCGACAGAAAGTCATACTGACGGGTATCAGGGTTAATGCAATCTGTTGGTACAATCCAGTCGTATCTACAGCTCAATCAGCTCAGCGAATACTCCGCGCGTGATCTAGGATGGATCAGCGGCATCTTCACGTCTTTGGCTCTCTTTTTGGGTATCCAGACGGGGCCTCTCATGGATGCCTACGGCACAAGGATCTTGGCTCCCATGTCCGCTGCGACTCTCGTCCCGATGTTTTTCATCTTAGCTGAGTGCAAAGAATATTGGCATTTCATCCTATGCCTGGGTATCTTAGGCGGTGTTAGCAGCGCAATTACTTCGACAGTCGCAATGGCTGCCATTGGAAAGATCTTCAATCGACGCCGAGGCCTTGCCATGGGTATCGCCCTCTCAGGATCCTCTTTTGGTGGCGTTACTCTTTCGATGATGTTCCGCTCCCTTCTTCCGAGGCTGGGATGGCAATGGGCAATGAGGTCGGCAGGGTTCCTAGTGCTTGGCATCATGACGATCGGAGTTCTCTGCTTTCTTCCGTTTCCCCGGCTTACTGCGTCGTCGTCCTCAGCTCCCACTGGCAATAAGGGAGCGGCTCTCAATTTCCAAGCTTTCAAGTCGCCCCCATTTGACTTTATGACCATGGGTCTCTTTCTTCTTGAATTTGTCTTGTTTGGTATTACCGGCCTTCTTCCCACATTTGCAATCGTGGCTGGCTTCCCTTCAGATGTTGGCTTCTCTCTCATCGCTATTCTCAACGGTTGTTCCTGCATAGGTCGTATCGCATCAGGAGTCGCTGGCGATCGATTCGGCCACCTTAATGTCTTACTTTTCATGATCCTTTTTACGGTAACCTTTACCGCTGTAGTAATGGTCCCTTTTGGAACAAAGCATATCGGAGCTCTGTACACTTTCTCGGCTCTCTGGGGTATTGGATCGGGAAGTTTTCTTTCTATAACTCCGAGTAAGTCCTCGTCCTACTAGTTCTAACAGGCCTCTGGCTGAATAACTGGACAGTTTGCATATCAAAAACGTGTGAACCGAAAGATTATGGAAGATATTTGGGTGAGTCGGATGTCTTGGTCCCCGGATCAGCAACCTCTTCAATAGCTAACGGAAGTTTGATTGTGGGCACTATGAATTTCGTCGTCAGTTTCTCGCTTTTGATCACTGTGCCAATCGGCGGACAGATGCTTGAGTCTATGGGCGGGACTGCACTTTCTGGCTTCTACGTGGCCATCTTGTTCCTGGGTGGCATTTCTTACTTTGCTGGGCGTTCTCTACTTGTTGGTGGCTGGTTTACATTTAGAACTAGAATTTGATCACTCAAGGAACAATAAAGTAGGACACAACTGGAATGCATCTATGGGAACTAAAAGTCTGAAACTGGCTCACACAAAGCTAGGGCGCAAAGTAGAGCAGTCGAGTGCTGGCTACGACAGAGACACGACATAACGAAGTATACAGGAATCTTTGGAAGATTGGAAACAGGATAAGGGCGTCTGGGCGTCTCTTGAAGGGCACCAGACCTCAACTCGCCACCTAGTATATAATTAGTGCTGACTAGTTGGGGTCGAAATGGCCATAAACCAGAACATGAATCGCTGATTTCACTGCATTTGAACCACCTGATTGTTTCTTGGTCATCTGGAACGGAACTAATACTTGAGTCAGCCTGCTTAGCGCTACATCTGGCGGGAGGAGTGGCCTGGCGAGATTCGGGTCTGCGTGTCAAGGAAGTAAGCAAAGTTCGGTTTTTACCTGTTTTCGAAGTCATCTGAAAAGTTGAAACTTTGCACCCTAGAACCAGAAAACCAGGAAATCACAGCTCACGTATCATTTCGTCCTTCTGAGGCACGAGACAAAAACAGGGAGCGAGCAGGTAAGCTTGCAGGCTGCATATTACACTGATGAACCAGCATCTACGCCAACTTCTAGCTTTCACTGCGATGAAAAACAGATAAACGAAGAAACGCAAGACAGAAATATCAGAACATAAAAGGTACACGTAATCTCAAAGCCCACTCTGCATATCCCACATCTGTATGGTCTCTGACGAAGCTTGGGCACGGCCACACCCAAGCTTCGTGAGTTAAGCTATGGGATTATCCTTCTCGGAGCTTCTTGAACTGAATGCTGATGATCTATCAGCAGTGGAGGTCACCGTTGTCCCTGATGTAAGTGCAGCGGTTGCCGTCGTAGTGGTAGGCAAGCTAACAACAAGTCATTAGTGCGTGCTGTTCTGGGACGAAATATATGCTCGATCGGACTCACGTTGATGTAGCCGCCGTCGCTCCAGGTATAGAACTGGTTGTTCGCCTCCATGAACATGCAATCATAGCTGTGGGCGGCTTGTGAGTTTCATAAGCCGCGAGAGAAGGAAATTACGACGACATACTCCGTGTTGAGAGCACCAAGGCGGAGCTTGGCACTAACATTGCCGTTGACTCCTTCGGGACGCTGTAGTGAGTAACCTTTGTTGTAGCAAATGGCAGCCGCGTAAAGGCCGGGGTTGGGGTTTTTATCCCACATGCGCTTGACAGTATTCTTGGTGAAGTTCTCACGAACCTGATCCCCAGTGTGAGACTTCATGAGGTCTTAGTTAACAAAAAAAAAAAGAAACAAGACTTACCTCGTTCCAGAAGACCATGGAGGCTAGGGTGATAACAGCAGCCTCGATAGCTACAGAAGTAACAGAAGCAAAAACGTTAATAATGGGTGTCGCGATGGCAACAACAGCAGGGCTCTGGCGCTTTTGCAAGGCTTGCGTGTCATCGCCCTCAGGGGCAGGCTTGACGACAAGCTTTCCATTGGCGTCCTTCTGGCCCGTGAGAGAAACGGAGCCCGAAGGAAGAAGGTCAGCGCGCGCGGCAAGAGCGGCTTCTACAGAGGAGGCATCATCGCCAGTGGCAGCTCGTTCGTCAATGGTGTTGGCGTCAGCCTGGGACAAAGCCAAGGCGTTGATCGTAGAGGCGCAGAGCGCGACCTGGAGGAGAGTGGCAGCTAAGAAGCGCATTTTGAGAAACGTTAAAGAAAAGAACGAGTGATTTATAAAGAATCCAGGATGCCTGAAGCTTGAAAAAGTGAAGGTAAAGAGCGAAGTGAAAGTAAAGAGCGAAGTGAGAATAAGTGTGGTGAACTGTGTTGAACTGGTGTTTGTTAACTGATTAGACGTAGCTCAACATGACCTTCTTATAACTTCCAAGTACGGCCGTGAGGCCTCAAGGAGTTGGCTAACGAAGCGTGCAAATCGCTGGCCGAATCGTGCTTCGGCGATGGGACGCATCGCGAACACTCAATCATGCCCGCTAACTCCAACTAGCCCACTTCGCGGCTTCATCAAAAAATACAGTCTCACCAACTCAAGTGTCACGAGCCAAAGGGGATTACTTTAGGAGTTGGTGGGCGTGTGGGTGGATGTGTGGGGGGGAGTCTAAAGGGGCTTATGCGCAAAGGAGGGGCACTGGGTAGCCCCTAGAAAAGTACTCTAGCCCCCTCTATTAGGAAAAGGGGGCTAGAGAAGAATGCTCAACTATCCCTTCCAGAGCTGCTGGACTGCAGTACTTTTGGGCCCACGTTATGAGGGGAAGCAGCTACTTATGGGTAGTCAACTGACAAAAATCACAACAAGTAATCATTTAACATATATTATTACTATGGGGAGAAAAAGTGGTCTCTTTATAGGGGTCGGATTGACGACTTTTCCACACTTCTCTTAGCACTACTTTGACTTCTTACTCAACATCAGGCAGTGGCCAGAGCGCGAGTTCCACACCATCAAGGGGGGGTAACACACAGCCCCCAAAGCTGCATCTTGTTTAATCTTGTTTAATCTTTCTTTGTTTAGTAAACCTCCCATCAGGAGTCTACCAGTAATAACAAGAGCTGATTATCATATATATTTTAAAGCTTCGTCAATGCGTGTGATGATCGTAGCCTTTCCGCGGACTCCGGAGTTACGTTCGTCTGAACTTCCAGCTTATGGAAGGCACTGCCTGGAAAGACCATGAAAGACCACATCAGGGGTTAGTCCAAGAGTATTTCAGTCTCAGCAGTGAGTTCCTCCGCAGTAGAACATCTGTGGAAAGAAATTAGATGGCCTCAAAACAGGCAGCTCGTGGGTTACACGTTAAATTCTCGCTGCTTTATGACTTTCATACAATAGCCTCGCTGCCAGACAGCCAGACCATTCCAAATTAGCAATAGTTCGCCAAGTGGTCAGCGAATTGCAACTGATTTTCCAGATGAACGCCTGGGATAGCCGCTAGATCGATCTATCTCGCAGCCGAGACGGTTCCAACACTCTCAGAACAACGATACACCTAGTTTGAGCCAGCCTAGATCTCGGATGATCGGATCATGGATGCAACCACTAGCTTTTCCCAAGGGGCCGGATTCAACTAAGATATTCCCCTTAAAGCTGACTTCCGTGGGACCCGCGGCCCCCAAGACCAAATTAAACTAATGACCTTGACTCGGATAACATGAGGCTCTTGAGTAGACGACATGATATGTTCCTGGCCCTGGTGGCGCCCCGCGAGACACCTTTTGTCTGCCGGCTTCCTGTATCATGCGCCAAGCATCCCACTGGACGACATTTTGGGCATAGTGCCTTCCAAGCATGACCGTAGTTGGGCTTGCATCGTATTAGATAGAGATTCGAAGTGCTACGCCTCAGCTTAGAGAATGGCACTTTGAGTATATCGCGATCACTGCGAGGAGTCTGCCCGATCTCATTTCGGCGTGTCTCAGGCATGTGCGGAGTCTATCAGGCTCACTCGTATATGTTACAGCCTGGTCCCTGGAGGTCACTGAACAACGCCGACGAGAACTTCAGGATGATGTATATTTCAAGCTCTGAGAATCCCCAATTTAAGAATGCATCTCCTTCACACAACAAAACAGCAGCATGCCAAGCTACTCACATTCACTTAACCCTCTTATTATTAGTCATTCTCTCGTCTTTCAGGCCAAGTCACTCTTTCAACATGATTGTCGGAAAGTCTCTCACCGTTCTTTTCGCCGCTTTCGCGACTAGCGCCTATGCCGTTGTAAGTCCTGCCGAATTCCCAATAACTGAACACGTGCCAAAGCAAATTGATTGAAGTGCCAGATTGGAACGAGCATTGATACGAATTGCTGCTGGGGTGGTACCGCTGGCGAGGACGCTTGCTTCCGCCAACAGAAGAGCATGAACTGCGGCAATGGAATCGAGCAGGCCAACTTTTGCAAGAACATTGGCATTGATAATACCCGATGTGTGAGTGCTCCAAAAAAATGGGACCAAAAATCTTTCTTCCTTTTTTTTTATGCTCACAGGATATCTAGGGTGCCGATTGCTGTGACCCGGTGAGTGGATGGGGCAAGGCTTGCCCCAAGGGGAAGAACAGATGCAGCGGCACTGACTGCCCCACCTAAGCCTTTTGCAGCTGTAGATAGCACAGCTTTAATAAAGAATTCATAAGAATTTTAAGGTGTTCCACATTACTTATAGGATTCCCAGGCCACCTGACACCAGTAGGCAATAGGATCTTTTAGTCTGGGACCATGAGTCGAAATGCTAGAGTGACTGAGAATGGACGCAATATAATCAAGAGTGAACTTGACGACTATCTCGACTTGACTAGTCAAAACTTGCAACGAATCTACGCAGATTTGTCTTTATCGACTTTCTACTTTTGATCCGAGATCCGATGCAGGATACAAGGGTTCGGGAAGAAACTCTGACGACACGAAAATGATTATATGATCCGCACTACTCTAGTACGGGTAATCCTTCAACAAAACACCGAAGCCATCAAAAAGTGACGGACCTCCAGCAGAAACAGAGAATGTGTCGGTGGATCCAACGTGAACGGAATACAGGTAACGGCTGCCGTCTTCATAGATCCAGATAGGGCCACCAGACTGGCCTCCCGCAGAGTCAATATCGGTCACAAGTGGGGATCCCCGGTCACAGCCAGTTGCAGCAGAACCCGTGATGCCCTCCTGACGGTAAGGTCGGGATCCGCCCTTGTCTCCTGGGTATCCGTAGTGGAAGAAGATGGGCCTGTTGAGCTGCGTGTCGGGGTTGACGGTCTTCAGTCCTAGCCAGCCGTTGGCTTCCCCAGCCTTTTCAGCAAGAACGAGGATGGCCCAGTCGTAGGCGTTCGCGCACCAGCCCTCTTGTCCGTACTCGGCGTGGAACACAACGGACACGTCGTAGCCGCCAAGGACCTCACCATTGTCGTAAGCCGGCTGGAAACGGGCGGAAACGCCGGCAGGGGGAATGCAATGCCGAGCGGTGGCAACGTGACGGGATCCGATCAGAGCGCCGCTGCAAAACACTCCGTTGGACATGGAAATCCTGCCCATGGCGCGGTAAGGGTAGTCTCTGTTGGTCCAAAGAACACGGTCATCGTTGCCGAGAATGCTGCGCTTGGCGACCTCCTCGGGCCCCGTGGACGATGGCGCATATTCTGTCGCTTTGTTCTCCGGAATGTCCGCCATGTTCACGGTGATGATCTCGGGGATAATATCGGAGACTTTCTTCTGGCTCTGAACTCTCTGGGTGCCACGGAGAGAGACATCATAGTCGGGGTCATACCCGAGCTGCGTCTTGAAATCTTCAGATCGAGGCAGATTGAGCTCATCAGGAGTGGGTGCGCCATAGACGGTCGAAGACGCGGACAAGACCGCAACGGCCGTGAGAGCATTGAGGCGAACCATGATGGATTCAAGAAAAGAGGGAGAGCGCAGGAGGTATTGGACCAGAGAAATTTGAACTGCTGGGCTGGTCTGGCTCAATCATTCTTCTTAAAACCGGCACGGCGATCGGCCTCCTATTTATAATGTTTGAGGGCGTAATAACTTGTCAATAACTCGGGCGAGATTGCCCGCTCGAATAGCCTTAGAATCTTCGGGCAACATCACGCTTTCCACCAAGGTGTCGTTTACGAGTGAACAGCAACATCGACTTACAGGGCTATGAATCCTGCAGTGAGAGTTCATCGAGACTACAAGCAGCGTAGTTAGAGTGCCAAGAAAGTTGATTTCGAGACAGCTGTCACCGAGTGAGGACCCTGAACAGAGAAGACATCCCTACCATATGCAATTGGGGCGTTGGACATACCAAGTAAGCGGGTGAGAAACCCAAGCTGGAAGGTAGTATCAAAACACATGACCCAGAACTTTTCGGGTTCAACGTGAAATTGAGGATCACGAAGTGCATGAGAAGGATGAACTTAGGCAGGGCTGAAATGCGGGCATCAGTTGAGCAGAGCTTCGAAGACCCGTTTCCTCACATTTGATTGGTCAGATCGCACTTCGGTTCTGCAACTACCTTACTGGTTTCCACCTTAAGGCAGCCGCCTAGGGGTCGGATTGCTCCCGTGGTCAGCTTCGGATGGCTTAGAGTCCAAGATTGCCGATGCTACCTTTCGCGAAGGCAGTCAGGTTGGGCCTTCATCTCCTACTATCATTTGCTCGTTAACGGCTTGCCAAGCTCATACCCAGACTTCGAACTGAGAACATGCCCGTAGTGTTAGCTGCAAATGGTTCAGGCTGGGTGGAGTACTTTCGGAGCCCCTTGAACTTGAGAGCAGAACACAAACATAGTCGCAGGAACAATGCAGCAACAATCCCTATCGAAGACACTCCGACCCTATCCTCATGTAGTCAGACAATGAATGTCACCCCGCGGGCCAAATGGTGCCAATCAGACAACCCAACCACAGACGGGCCGATTTGAATGCATGGCCTGCGGGTGCAATAGCTGCCAACGTAAGCCCTGAGTGACGAGACGCGTGAAAATCCTTGAGAAAAACATAATTTGCGCGTCAACCAAAAATGCATTTCCTCTTTGGCGGGAAGTGTAGCTTCGCTGAGAATGCAAAAGAATCCTCATCCACTGCAACCCCGAGAATGGTGCATATCTGATTGCTTTCCTGCGATGGAACTCGAACAGACTAAATTTGCCCATGCCTCCAGTCACCGTAAGAACTGATTCTATTCTGAGTCTGTGTCTGACTCAAGCGAGTCGCTGTGGCTCCATTTTGCTGAAGATTTCACATTATCAATATCAAAGCTTGAGGCTGCTGTTCGTTCCTCATTTGTCACGTAGTAGAGCGTAGATGTGACGAAGCAAAAGTGCTTGTATTGGGAGGAATAAGAACGCGCATACGATGTGGGTTTACATACCCTACCCCTTTTGCGGCTTGAAGAGCACTGCAAAAGGGGTCCTCGTTATGCGACATAATTAGATGCGCCATAGCGCTACTTTGAGTCATATGTAGGAGTCAAGAACGTTCCTACACTACTTTTCTATCGATTCTTTATATCTTGTGATGAAGTGCCGTCGCCAAGCTCAACCCCGGTTGTCATGGGTCTCGATGGACTTCGTAAGTCGGCGTGGACTACCATTGTACACTATGATTCGTTGTACGCTGCCAGTATTTTCACGACTTTTCACGGGGCCTTGATTCTTGTTCTACTGTTTCTACAAGGGATGAACACCGTGACAGCATCTAGGAGCCACGGATGAATCTGAAATACTTCTCAAAAGGATGTATGCGCCGGGGATTACGATCTGCTGCAGCGTGGTCTATCATCTAGGAAAACTTCGAGATGTCAGCACCTCGTCCATCCTGTTTCCTATGAGAATGGCTTATGAGGTAGTCGGCAAGGCAAATGGAGACATTGGGTCATGGTTGGCCTACCAGCTCAAGGCCATCTCTTCCGGCACGGGCGGTCGACCGTCGATGAGCATTGGCACAGCATGTTCTGGACATGAGACCAGCATCATAAGTGGTCTCGGGAGTAGGCATCAAGTAATCCAGCTGATTAAATGTTTAGGGCTCGAGGTTCGATACCGAAACCAGCCAGCACAAGATTTGTTGGCATATGCAGAGCTCTACTGTTGCAGAAAGTGAAAAGTCCAGTCTCCAAGATCCAAATTGGTATAGATGCCGTCTGCCCACGGTTCAATCTTGCATGGTAAGTCAGCCGGCAAGTCCATATCAAGGTTTCCAAGTCAGCCACACTGGTAATAGTAAGGAGGCGAGACTGCCTGACATGTTGAGCCAGACTATAGACGAGTTAGGTGGGAGTCAAGACAACGGAAAAGGGTAAATGAAAAACACTTACGACACAGGTAGTGCAACCTGTGTATCCGTCTCCGCCACATTGTCCGTATTTGGCAACGGTACATCCTGGAAGGCCACCTGCGCTACCACCAGTGGTAGTCGGCCGAGGAACAGCAGATGCCGTCCCTGTGGAGCCCGATCCGGCAGTGCAGGTGGATTCGCAACCAACACAATCTGCTCCGGCGCTCTTTGTAGTTCCTCCGCTGTACACAGTCGGACCAGGGACGACGTATGTTGTGAGGGCTCGGTGGATGTCTACCAAAAGGCCGGGGTCACCAGCCTCGTACGCTCCTGGGAATGACACAGTTCCGGGAGAGGCGCTTCCACCGCCAGATACGCTCAACTGGAAGCAGCTGTTGAGTTGTCAGTTCAACTGTTCCTCAATATCATGCTTCAGCACTGAACCGATGATAACTTACATCATGTATAACTGGGCTCCGCCGCTGGAGCCAGCCGCGTGAAGTGCGATGGCTTCGGCGCGAAGAAGATAGTCACCAGCAGGAATGTCAGACGGGATCTTGAGTTGGACCTTGCCACAGCAAGTGTTCATATCCTTTGATCCCCAGTTATCCCCATCGCCGTTGGCACTTCCGGATTTGGCAGCCCAGCCGTCTTGGTAGATCTTGAACCAACCGGTAGATCCATCAGCCGACGAAGAGTCCGTGACTTTAGTCATATATGCCATAACGGGGCCGTAGTGCGCGCCACCGATGGCTTCTTGAGCGCAAGTTCGGTCGTTGGGTTGCTGGATATTGAAGTTAGCACCGGAAAAGGGTCTCCAGCCAGACGTGTGATATATATTAGAAAAGGTCTGGCGAACCTGATGCATCTCAACCACCACTGATGATCCGGCTTTGACGGCACACTTCCAAGCTACAGGGCCACTAGTGGGGGTGAATTAGCCTCAAGAACAGATTGCGATGATTGATAACGGCATCTGTACCTGTTGCTGTTGCAACGAACATCATGAGAGAAGACATCGGTAACGGGAGAGTTTGACAGCGGCAATCTCGCACATTGTCCGCCAAACTGTACAGAATCAGTCAGCATTGTCAGAAGAAATGTCTGAGTGAGGTGTATTACATCAACTCCATCGACCCAAAAAGCCTGAAATGTTGCATGTGCAGCAGCCTTGTGGGCGGCGATACCCAGCAGGGATAGAATGGCGGCTTTCATGGCGATCAAAGCTTGCTTTGCTGGAACCAAAATGCACACAAAGGACTAGACATCAGAACCACAAAAAAGGCAGACCTGGTCGACCAATATATACCCAAAAGCAGAGAGACATTCTGAGTTGTTGGTAACGAATGAATTAAATGAGTTCATATGAGATTACATTAGAAATGGCAGCTTGGCGGAAGCACTACAAAGTCTCCAACGTCGACTGACGAGTAAGCTTTCTGACTGTAAATGAAAGCAATAACCTCGTTGACACGCACAGCAACCACTCCAAATGAGCCCATGGCCATTGTAACGTATCAAAACCGAGGGTTTCCCAAGCCAAGTGACATGGTGGTAAGCGGCAGTGTGCTGGTTTCAGTAATTGGTGGATTTCGGCTGTTCGCCAGGATCACGGAGGGCGACGTCGTGGGTGTTGATGCCCATACAGTTTTTAGGGCTCTGTGCTTGTTTCGACGCGACTGAGGGGATGGAACCTCGAAGAAACCTATAAACGTTTTCTGTTCCCATTCCAAGCAGGTATTGCCACAGCTTCACCGTGTCGTACTATTGTGCGACATTTGTATGATAACGGTCCCGGGTCTTGTGCCCAACATCAGCCAATGTCCAGGGTTGAAGTGCCAAGAACAATGTGACAGTGCTTTTCTAACACTAGCGCTTCAATTTCAACTTCGTAGATCTGTACAGTCTTGACCGAGTGAGCAAAAACACGTCTCATGTGGTGTGCGTATGCACTGGCCCCCGATGTTCCCTTAATGAACGCAAATTGCGGTTACAACATTAGTCACCAATCGCAAGTCCTACTAACTGAAGCTTCTTCATCTTCGCAATCCAGTACTTACACAACACCTTCAAAGCCGTCTAGATTCTACTTAGTGTTGGATGCGGCCATGCACCTCATGAAGTCCAGACCCACTTCAAGATAGCAATCTGCAGGTATTACCATACCATGGGATGGTCGCTGTTAGAATTTAGAGCATAGTTAAGTAGATAACAGTTGAATTGGCTATGAAATCATTAAATCATTGGCAAGAGCGTATGCCGACATGTAATACCAGAGCCTATTTGACTCCGTTGCCTATACGTGACTACTGGCAAGCTTTCTTTCCCAGCAGCCCCGCTGAGATCCATTCATTATGTCCAATGAGTATGTTCACTGTAACGCGCCTTGATGGCTCAGTGGTAAAGCGCCTCACTAGTAATGAGGAGATCGAGAGTTCGATTCTCTCTCGAGGCACACTTATAAGGAGAGATCCTTTCTCTCCTTTTCAACGTTATTTGCAGTGTTTTTTTTTCCCTTATTGGTGCCTGACGCAAGGGCTGATGCCGACAATACCATAGTATGATATTGAAAAGTTAGTGGTTCAGGAGATGGTCTGTGCCAGGAGATGTCGCTTACGCCTCTTAATCTCTATAATGCTATGGCGTGGCGTGGTTGACATTCCCCATAAGTCGGGCAAGCTGATGTCGTGACTTGAGTTTAATCTTGTGTCAAGTGCACCATATTGACAGCTTGACACAACTTTGACAGGTGACACTAAAGTTGTCTTCAAATAGAAAGTAAATGTATAAAAACCGGCTTCCGTTGACTGGACGTCGTAAAGTTGACTCTTGTTACTCATCGCCGTACCTAAGCTCAAACAAGTCATGGACAGCAGTTGGATTCGCGAACGAGTGAACCTATTCCGCCGAAAAAGCATCGGCTTCTACCCAGCACCAATTCATTCAGCTACGAACTTGTTCAAAAGTATGGAGTCAATGTATTCTCAAGCGGAAGGACCTTGCTGGGCTGGGCACAATTTCAGGAAGCAAAACACGTCTATCTGAGTTTATACTTGGCCAGGCCGTGAAAATGGCTACACCCACCTCATCACACAAGGAGTTCATCTCACGAGCTCGGGTCTACGATTTGCTGCTGCTTCTTGAGTCGCCGCTCTGATCCCAACTCTATTTTTAACTCGAGACATTGCGCGACATGGCCGAATCGCAGGATACAGAGGCAATTTGCTGCTCAGCAAGATAATGGAGGTCGAGAAATATGACATCAAGACTGTGTTGCTAGATATTGGGATAACCCGGAAGGGGATCCCTTGGTGAAAGCCGTGGAAATCCGCAAGGCGGAGCTAGAAGCTGAACGCCATCAAGTTCTCATTGGGCCAACTAGCGGTGCCCACCCTCTCGGGTTTGTCGCCCATATAATCATATTCTCACATTTCGAGAGATCATTGAGCAGTCCTAAGAGGAGATAAGAGGAGAATACAGCTCTTCACTACATATACCACCCGGCAGGTTCCGGTACGGCGTTACCTGGTCTCCTTGCAGGCAAATTCCTCACTGGGCATCCGGTCAGGTTTCGATCAATCTCAATTTGTCAATACAAGGAAAGCGGTTTCATTAGCGAAGATATCATTGTTGCCAGAGTCAAAGCAGTTCTTCAACGTCTGGGTGTACCCGTGCCCTCGGATAGCGAGAGTTGAGCAGAGATTGATGTCGACCAGAGGTTCATCGGCAAGGATTATGCTGTTCTGACGCGAGAGAGCATCGCAGCCACTCGGGAGCTCGCTCAAGCGGATGGCTTTTTCGTGGGGCCTGTATACACTGGAAAGGGGTTTGCTGGATTGCTGGATCATATTCGAGAGGGAAAAGTGCCTAATGGGTCCGACGTCGTCTTTGTGCATACAGGCGATACTGCGAATTTATTTAGAGTCTTGACTCTCGTGGGTGCAATGATAGATGTATTTGATAGCACTTTGGAGTAGAGAATCTGAGTTCTGAGTTCCAAAGGCTGGATTGAGGTCTGAGGCAGCGTGCATGTGTTTGCATCGTATGTCTGAGACTGTCAGACGGCTTACTCAATTTCACAAGCTTTTTATGACAGATTCTAGCTAAGGCTCAGTGTGAAAATAGGACCAGTATGCGCCCTCTTTGAGAAAATGTAGGAATTGCCCGATCAGATGTCTGGATAGTATGCATAAGATTCAAGTGTAGATCACTCAGCGTCCTGGTAATCAGTTGCCCCGTCTTTACGTTGCACTCGACCGAAGACATCGCATCCTCGGATCATTCGTTTGCTGATCCGATAGACACAGCTACCCCGCACAAGCACAAAAGCGCGTCGAGACCGGGGTAATACAGTAGTGGCTTGTTGGTGCGTTGATGCGTTCATCCCGCTCGCTGGCAAGCGGCGAGATGTGAGTGGCCACCTGGTCCTGGCGTCTGATTGAGCAAGGATCATGTTGTTGATGACGAGATTGCTAAGGAAACAGCTGTGTTCTCGTACGGAAATTTCACTCGTCGATGTGCTTGGCCATCGGACGAACAGGGAGCGTGTTCCGTCGGCTCGACCACCTAGCCCCTGTCCTTGAAGTTGACGTCTCTCCCCCGGATTTGACTGATGTTTATTGATACGAAGGACTAGGAGGCTGCTGGAAGTCACTCTCCAGTGCACTCGAGATATCCTTCTGTCTTCGACCGGCCAATCCAGGACTCCATTATCTCGCCAGTGACCACTGCAGCAGTAGAAAATCAGCATCAGCGCAAATGAAACCGTCATTCACTGCGAGCTCCCTTATAGAGTTTTAGCAGTCGCAGATGCCATGGATCAGGTACGATCGGCTCAGCCAAAGTCTGATGATGTCCCCTGTTTGCGAACAACTTTTCCCATTGGCCGAACCCCAACATTCGGACGACTTCCCTCCGCGATCAAAATGGCAAAGCGCCTTGCCCGCCATCTTAGCATCTCCAATTCCTTCGAGAAGAGCTCATGACACGCGGTGCAACGATCTCCGTGATGAATATGGACAATTGTCGGCCCAAAAGTCCGGGGCAGTGGAAACGTCCATTTACAATAAATACGCCGGGTCGCCACGGCCATTCGCGGCGGGAATGGAGGCCACTCCGGACCGGAAAGTTGAAGCATTCGCCGTTTTCCAAAGATGCTGCCGAATCTCTCCTATCTGCTGTCAATTGGCCTCTTGGCTGCAGGGACCGCCGCCGCTCCCTGCGCCAGGAAGGGATTCGTGACGGTCGAGGGCACGAAATTCCAGCTTGATGGGGAGGACTTCAACTTTGCAGGAAGCAACGCCTACTACTTCCCCTTTAACAACGTAAGCAAATAGATCCAATTGCTACCATTTCAGCCGCCGGAGATTGACAAGAGCCACTAGAACCAAGCCGACGTCGAAGCCGGCTTGACTGCTGCCAAGGACGCTGGTCTGAAGGTTTTCCGCACCTGGGGCTTCAACGACAAGAACGTCACCTACAATCCTGACGGTCTTCCCCAGTACGGCGGCGAAGGCGCTGGCGAGACTGAGATCGTGTTCCAGAAATGGTACGACAACGGGACTTCCGTCATCAACATCGAAGCCTTCGACAAGGTCGTCAACGCTGCTGAGAATGTCGGTATCAAGCTGATCATTGCCCTGACCAACAATTGGGCCGATTATGGGGGCATGGACGTCTACACCGTCAATCTGGGTGGAAAGTACCACGACGACGTGAGAATAACTGGATTACAAGCCTCCCAAAGCAGTTCGGAAGCTGACATATCCCCTGAATAGTTCTACCACGTCCCCAAGATCAAGGACGCATTCAAACGCTACGGCAAGGAGATGGTTACCCGGTACAAGGACTCTCCTGCTGTTATGGCTTGGGAGCTCGCCAACGAGCCTCGCTGCGGCGCCGACGGAATCCGCAACATCCCCAGGAGCGACGATTGCACACCCGAGCGCCTTGGCGCCTGGATTGAGGAGATGAGCGCCTACGTCAAGGGCCTTGACACGCATCATCTCGTAACGTGGGGCGGAGAAGGAGGTTTCGACATCGAATCGGACGACTGGGCCTACAACGGCTCTGATGGAAGTGACTTTGACCACGAGCTGGCTTTGCCTAACATCGACTTTGGCACCTTCCACTCTTATCCCGACTGGTGGAGCAAGACGGTCGAGTGGACCGAGCAGTGGATTCGCGATCACGCCGCCTCTGGCCGACAGGTCGGCAAGCCTGTCGTGCACGAGGAGTACGGCTGGTTGACCCCCGACAGGCGTCTCGAGTACCTCGGCGTAGTGGACAACACCCCGCGCACTGAGGTGCTCGGCAAGTGGCAGGCCATCTCGTTTGAGGAGGAGATGCCCGACATGTATTGGCAGTATGGTTACTCCAACTACTCGTACGGTCGTAACCACAACGATGGCTTCACAATCTACTTGGACGACGAAGAAGCTCAGCCTTTGGTTTACGAGCACGCCGCGAAGGTCAACGCACTCTAGAACTTCTATACTTGATATATCTACAATTAGAACAAGCCAAGGAATGGCTCGCTAAACATCATCATGCTTTGCCGTCTCTATGTTATGCCTCAGTAGTGTCCGCCTTGTTCATTGTGACATTGCTGGTAGGCAGCCAAAGGGGACCCCTTCCGAGCCTTCTTCTGCCTTCTATCCTCTGCCTTCTATCCTCTGCCTTCTATCCTCTGCCTTCTATCCTCTGCCTTCTATCCTCTGCCTTCAAATGCAGACCAAATTTTATGGCTTCCACAATCTCCATGGGGTTCCGCAACTCTACCAGCGCCCATAAACCTAGGGGACCACCAGAGTATGTCTGAGGCTCGTATGCTTCCAAGTCACCAGCAATGGGACGACGAGCGCGGCCTCCGCCAATGACATAAGGGCGGTAGAAGTAGGCATAGTGAAAGAAGACGGCCAAGGGAAACATCTCAATGCAGATGAGCATTGATGTTATTCCGATGTTGAGATCCGCCCATGTCAACATGGCGGTTGAGTTGAGGGCACCGACATCGCGGAGAATCCAGAAAATGATCTGCATGAATAGCATCAGACAGTAGTCCTGTCTCATGGGAAATCCGAAGAACTCACATTCTCGAGGAAGGTCAGAGACACAACCAGCTTGAAAGACAGGAACTTTGCTAGTGGCTGGTGATGCGCCAGCTCAGACTTCAACTGCACATAGAATCGGATCACTGTCATGATGGCAGTTGCAAGAGAGACAGATCCAACGATCGAGAGCTTTATTGGAGTTAGTTTTTGGACTGAATTGGGCCGAAAGGGTATGATCTACAGACCCACAGCTTGGCAAAGTGCGGTTTACTGGCAAACTCGCAGTAAACCCCAGCAGTTTGAGTGATAGCCGTGGCAATGGCAATCAACAAGGCGATGACTGGGTATTGGAAGATCGAAAACCACCTTCTCTGAGAAGTTGTTAGAAAACGCCAATAATTCGAACGCTACACGCAGCTTCGACTCACCCGGAACCAAACAAGTCCGTCCTGAGTCCAAGTCTCTGATTTCTTCTCTTTCACCGTGAGAGCGGCGAAAAACACGTCTCAGTGCTGCGCGCTAGGCGACACAAACTCGCACATAACGAGGAAGAAAGTACCCAGGCAGATGGCCTGGCAAATGGCCTGGACAAACTCTAGCCAGGGGTGCAAGTAGACCTGAGCTGCCGGAAAGCATATTGAGAGGAAGGAAATGATCGACCAGAAAGGGATGATGAGAGATATTCTCAAAATTCTACTGCCGTGAGAAATGCACACAAAGGTTGAGAGACAATCGAGACGGAGCATACTTTATTTGCTCGTTGCTTTTGCTGGGATGTGTTGCGTGGAGAAACATGTGGACAAAGATGATCAAACACGACGCGGCAGCAAAACTACCCGACAAGATCATGTTGAACTTGTAAAAAGACATGCCGCCGATGAACGGTTGGGTGGCATCTGAATCGTGAGTTAAACATGATAAACCCAGGGCACGCCACTAGAACTTCCGACTCACTTTCAGCGAGAGACTGTGTTGGGCAAGCATCGTTGTCCGTTTTGTTGATCAAGGCTCTGGTATTGATGATAGACTCCATCGTCGTCGAATTTGGTCGGGGAGCGCTCTTATTGTGTGCCGCGAGCGCTGGAGACTGCTGAGATGATATGAACTAAGCTGACATCGAGACACCCCGTGAGATTCAAGCCATGATATTTATTCCCTGTCTCAATCCGAAGACAGAGTCCTCCCGCCGCCCTTGTAAGTACAGGCTGAACGCCCCGTGGGCCTGATCTACCAGCCAAACCTCATCGCCTGCAGTCGTCGCAGTATTCGAACACGTCGCTTTCATCGCTTTCGCAGCCAGTCAGACCCCGCACCAAGCCTGCACAGTCCCTTGGTTTGCCAGAGGTAGTCAAAGGCCTGCGGCCAGGAGAAGATTGCCTGGAAGGCCAACGTCGAATCGGTGGCTGAGCGACCACCTTTCCGGAACTCGGCTCCTAGCGTGCATTAGGGTCGAATGGGACCCTCGAAAAGGAAAGGTGTCGTATGGCTTTACTCGACACAAAAATGCCGCCGTGCTGAGTGGCGGTGGATATTCGCTATCTAGACTGTCATCTAAACGCACTGCGCCAGGGCGCTACAGGAAACAAGCAATGACAAGCTTCGCTGGCCCCGAACACAAGCCGTTCCCGTTGGCGGGATGCTTGACTGGACCCTTGATGTCGTTGGTCCCGCGTTGGCTGAACCATGTTCAGATTCATCGGTCGCCTGCAGATCGTCTCAGGCGTCCGCTCCGGCGCCGGTTGGATGCCCGACAGACAATGGCCGACAGTCACTTGCGGCTCGTTCGTGGGCCAATGCCATCTATTATTGAGGAGCTCGGGATTCTATCTCGGGCACAACGTTGGGGACATGCCCTCCTCGGTCCCTAGATCGTCTACGGGGATACCAGCCAAAGCCTCCTGGGGGAAATAAACGCCTCCGGGGCGGAGCTTTAGTACGGTCAGTGTGCCTTGTCCTCTCTCTATTCGATATAGCGCATCCCTCGCAATGATTCGAAGATGTCTAGGGGCGGTTGGGATGACGTAGAAATGCGACAACGGCCAGACGAGTCTAACGGCGTCAAAGTAAGCCGCGGGTGAATGCGGACTCAAATCAGGCATGCCGCCTCCAAGATCTTTGGGGATGCCATTCACAACTTCCTCGGCTGCGGACGCGAATATCTCGAGGCAAAGCTGACGGCGCGTTCGTAATGCCTCTTGTTGGAAGGGGCAATTCGGCGCGCACTCGACGAGGTTTGTGATTAAGATCAACATGCGATGGAGCTCCAATCGAGTACTTCGCCAAGCATTCCAGAAGTACGCCCTTATTGGTTCAGAGTCGGCTTGGTACTCCGGCGCAAACCGAATCCATTGCAACATGTCGAGCTTTGCTGTATCGCATTCAGCGAGGAGGTCCTCGTACTGTGCGCAAGCAGCTTCCTTGTCGCCTTGGCGCGCGATAGGCATCAACTTGGACAATAGTGAGCATGCTGACGCTATGAAACGGCCAGTTTCGAGAAGAAGAGCTTCTCCGGGCTGTGGTGTACCCTCAATGATCTTGAACCAGTGCGTGAAGTCCGGAGGGCAAGGTGAACTCGTTGTCACACACTGGATTTGCTGGTTCAGGTGTCGAAAAATCAAGTCATGTGGCAAGGACTAATATGCATCGAGGGGGACATACAATAATGTTGTGCATAACCCAGAAAATCTGGCGGCCTGATCTCGTATAAATCTGCTTGTCCCCTCGCGCTCGGAGCAGAGTCAACAAGCCGTTGGAATGTATGTACCAGCTAGGGGGCGTTGAAGGTAGTCTCTCGTGCTGTGTAAAGAAAGATCGCCTGTCAAGGCCGCCCATCAAGATCTTTAAGCTGGGGAGGAAGCTAATTATTGAGTAGCATCCAAGAACTAGGGGTATCGATTCAGAAGTCCAGTGCTGACGGACTGTTCTCTGTAGTGGAGGTGTTGATTCGCGACTTGACGACGCCTCAGACGAGGGTGATGCTGTCGATTCCAGGTTGAAAGGGATAGCCTGGAATGCGCCCACGATTTGCTTCGCCTCTCCCAGGTATTTTCTTCTCTTTCGTTTCTCAAACGTTGCGGAGGTGGAGTGCTGGAACTGAAGGTCCTCATCATCTCTGTATCCTGGGCACTGAACTCCGTACTTGATGCATCTTTGACACTGAGGTCGACCTAGATCACACTTCGATCAAGGATTAGCTGCATGAAATCATGACTTGCTTGGCGACTAGGTGATATCACAACTCATTTTGACCCTCCTCTGCCGACAAAGGTGACAATCGGGGCTCGGTTTACCGGTATTAGGCATCGCGTAATTTGATTCCTTGTCACGAGATAGGATTCTTTCGGGTGTGCCTATCGAGTGAACCAATAGGTAAGGTACAGGAATGTCGAGGTTTGACGACGTCGGAAAGGGATCGATGTCAGAGCCTGGCGACCAGTCCCGCGCCGCTGTACCGCTGCGAGGGCGCCCGAAGCTTGGGTGTTGAAAGAAAAATGCGAGGACCAGGGAGAGATGCTGTCACCTCGAATGAAAGTCTGAAATGGGAGTTGGACCGCTTATGTACGGGGAGATTAGGCACTCGTTAGCTGCGTAAGCCCTGAACGATTTCATGAGGGACAGCAGGAGGGACGTTAGTTTCTAGTAATGAGTCTGGATCCCAACCGCCATACCCGCTCATATGGGATTCACTTCATGTAAACTTAAATCTGGTTCTTGATTTGGCGCATACAACACGATTCGAGTTTACCTTCCTCTGCTCCAGTGTAGCGTGAGACCTTTTGGTTCTCCAAAGCGTAGACAGAGTGCCTGTAGAGTCCCGTCTTTGAGCACTGAATGTACTTTGGCGGTATCAAGGCAGAAATGGAGATATGACCGAGAGTTTCGGAATTCAAGTATAGCTGAACTTGGTTGGCATCCATCCCATGGACGCGATCTGCCCCAAGGCCACGGAGATAGTATTCCGCAAAACTGCAACCGCCTGTAGCTTCCTTCCTAAGTTCTTCGAGAGAGACACCCAGGCGATGCGATTCGGCATGTGAGAATTCCAGTCTGTCTGGCTGTGAATCCCAGGAGCTGCGTGGGTCGAGTTGGAATTCTTCCAGACAGCCAGGCAGCACAACTTGTCCACATAGACTGCAAGTATCATGGTGATGTTCTTGCCGACTTCCGCCGTCCGTAAATCTCATTATCCCAGATGGTAAAACAGGTTGACTGAGAAAATGGCAGTAAGGACTTTGAGGGAAAGCACACGAAATTGTGAAGGGCAGTAAGCAGGTCGCCCAATCGTATCTGATGAACTATTGCGGTGTCTTCGATAACGAAAATCAGTACTGTTGGCAGACAATGGAGAAGGGGTGAAAAAGAAGAGCCAGGAATGACCAACAGACGCGCAGATCTCGTCGGAGGAGCCTCGACCACTCGCAAGACCAGACGCGCTCATCGCGAACTTTTTGTCGCTGCACGCAAGTCATTTGAGCGAATCTCTGAATACTTGTTCAATCGCGATCCATGGAAACGCACATTCATCCGTCTTCTTGGTCAAGCGTTTCCCCTTCCGCCTGCGGGTTGCACGCTGTGCTCCATGCTGCCTAGCAAATCCCATCTTGCGCTGCTGATCCGCGCCCCGAAAGATGATATCGGGGCGCGTCATTGAGATGGCGGAAGCTTGGGAATAGCTGCATGCAGTCTCATGCAATAGGTCCAAAAAGGTATGCATACTTCCCGTTCGAACTTCGTCCGTTGCTGCTGACGGGGCTTGGTCAGTAAGAGTGTGGTAATGCTTGTGAGAAGATCACTCCCGACCGGCCAGAGCATTTGGATACTACGCAATACCTAATTGACTCTTGGTTGGCTAGATTAGCCCGCAGTCCGATTAAAAGACGTTCAGGGAGTTATCAGGGCACTGCTGATATCACAGCTTAACGATCCATCGTAAAACGGGCTACGACTTTCACGCATAAGCACTTCCAAACCATTTCAACACAAACCTGTTCCGAGAACAAAATCAGAGAAAAGTAATCAAATCTCTTCCTTGGATAGCCGTTCTCGGAGTTCAAAAGCAAGAAAAAGGCAAAAGAGAATGAGGACGGCCCGACTCGAACGGACAGCCTTCGGGACTGGAATCCGATACGCTACCATTGCGCCACGCCCTCTGATTGATGCTATCTTCAAACGGCAATCGGTATGATTGGCGAGGGGCTAGTACGGCTGGCTGCAGGGCATCGTTGTGCCGTATTGTATTGCATCGTGAGCTCCCCGGGAGCGTGGGTAGTTGTTTGTGCTCGGAACAATCAGCACCTTACAAGCCACTGACCGAGGCACACCGAACTCTTGAAAGGGGCCCCACTATACAAGCTCAAACGGACAATCATGGCCCCGAACCGCGCTTTCACCTCGGTGAACCAAGCATTTCGCGACTTGCACTACCTTACCTTAGCTATCCACCCATCGCATTTTCCATCGAGGCAGCGCCCCCAAGTCTCTACAACCTCACCCCAACGACCCGCAACACCTCCATTCTCTCCAAGCTTCCTGCACCATCAGTCCGCGACCGCAACCATGGACTACCAAAACCGCGCCGGCTCCAAGTTCGGCGGTGGCGGCGTAGCCTCCCACTCGGCGACAAACGCCGACCGCCGCGAGCGCCTGCGCAAGCTCGCTCTCGAGACGATCGACCTCGACAAGGACCCCTACTTCTTCAAGAACCACGTCGGCTCCTTCGAGTGCCGCCTCTGCCTGACCGTCCACCAGAACGACGGCTCCTACCTGGCCCACACCCAGGGCAAGAAGCACCAGACCAACCTCGCGCGGCGCGCCGCCCGCGAGCAGAAGGAGGGGAAACAAAACATAGACCCGGCCACCGGTCTGCCCGTCGGCGTCGTCGGCGCCGGCTTCGGCGCCCTCAGCCGCAAGAACGTCATCAAGATCGGGCGCCCCGGGTACAAGATCACCAAGATAAGGGACCCCGTCAGCAGGCAGCAGGGCCTGCTGTTCCAGCTGCAGTTCCCCGACATCAGCCCCGACGTCGAGCCCAAGTGGCAGGTCATGAACGCCTTCACGCAGCGCGTCGAGGAGCCGGATAAGAATTTCCAGTATCTGCTGGTCGCAGCCGAGCCGTACGAGACGTGCGGGTTCAAGATTCCCGCCAGGGAGCTGGACAAGAGGGAGGATAAGCAGTTCAGCTTCTGGGACCCGGACGCGAAGGAGTATTGGCTGCAGGTCATGTTCATGTCGGAGAGAGAGGAGAGGTATGTTGCTGCGCCGGGATTGAGTTCGCGCAGGTGAGAGATTGGCACTCGCATTGATGAAGCGGGAAGGGGGACATTGTTGGGCCAATGCAGTGCTCCAGAATTATGTTAGCGGCACTTCGAAGACCGAAAGTGCCATCGGCTTTAGACGTACGAGATCAAAACACTTCAGGGAAAGGCGTTTGGCGCAGGATTGGGAAACGTAAGCTCTTCACACGCATAGACGCGATCTGAGCTGACCTCGAGAGGGTGCGTGCACGTTACCAGAATACCAAATCAGTTGACTTGTCACAAATGCATTATCTCGACTGCATTCTATCGCCCAACTGCCAACAGTCATCCTCGTGTCTCCTGAATTCTGCGTCCGCATCCATGATTTATAGATCCATTCCCACTAGATCTTACTACTTCTCTCTCTCTCTCTCTCTCTCTCTCCTGCTCTTCCTAAGGCAAATCATGCTTCTCGTGAGAATGCAACAAACTCTAAGCATCCACGCTCCACACCCCCGAACCTACAAGGCAACGACCCCGTCTGCCTACCATCTACATGGCGATGTGTGCGATTTTGTGTCTTGATGCGAGTCGACGCCCTTTGTGCACTGGTTGGTGAAAACAAAACAAAAATCGGAAAATGCAAGTCTTGGTAACATGAATCTGGTGTATCGGTTGGCAAAAAGCAAAATCGAGTACATGGGGAGCAGTCGCGGTGGGTGTCGCAAACAGAATCCCCACAGCTTCTTCAGTGCAAAAGCGACCGCGCCGCTATGCAGGCCACCAGCGATGCGAATGCCCGTCTCAGCGGAAGTTGTTGTCGAAGCGCTTGAAGGTATATCCAATGAAAGGCAAGCTCATCTCGGGCGATTCTTCGACTACAGGGACACCGGAGCGAGCCTGCTGGATGGCCTGCGCCTTGAGCACGGTTGCGTTGTCGGTCTGGTCGATCTCGTCGGTCGGGAAATACGTGGTATCAATGGCGGACGTCAAGCGAGGCTCGAACGGCGCTCTTATGCGGCGCAAGCTGTCAAACTCGACGCCCCGGAAGAAGGAGTGGGCCTTGATCTCCTGCGCGCCTCCGCGGCCAAGACGGTTCTCGGTGTTGCAGATCAGGCTAATCTTGTTAGACGTTGTAAGACAATTGACACCGCAAGACTTACCTTCGGATCAGGTTCTCGGCCTCTACGCCGAGCTGGATGTCGTCTGGGAAGTACAGAGTCTGTCTCCAGTTGACAATCTTGCGGTACGTGTCGTGGCTGTCCTCGGCGCAGAAAGGAGGCCATCCCACCAAGCACTCGAACATGATGGTTCCCAGTGACCACCAATCGCAGTCGAAGGTGTAACCGTGACCAGTGAAAATTTCGGGTGCAATGTAGTCAGGGGTTCCGACGGTGGAGTAGGCCATCAGTCTTCTGGACCGACGCCAGTCGTTGATCTGAGAACGGTTGCTGACGGTCAGGTTAATTTGGTCAATAGCAACAGAGTTACGATCTCGTGGTCTGTTAGACCGGCCTTGGAGCAACTGTTGATAGTAGTTGTTGTCGTGCAGGCGGTTGAAGCCCGTTGACAGACCGAAATCGGTCAGCTTGACGTGACCGCCGCGATCCAGGAGAATGTTATCGGGTTTGATATCACTGCGTTTGTTAGTAAGAGCATCTTGACAAGGCGCATGTATCCTACCGATGAATGAAGCCAAGCTTGTGGACTGCTTCAATCGCGAGAACAATCTCGGCAATATAAAACCGCGTAATGTCTTCGGAGAAGATTTCGTACTTGATGAGCATCGTCATCAGGTCACCTCCGGGCAAAAACTCCATGAGCATGTAGAGGAAGTATGAATCCTGGAACGTCGTGTAGAGCTTGACAACCCATGGACTGTCGGACTCGGCCAAAATGTCACGTTCTGAGCGGACGTGGGCGAGCTGATCCTTCTTGAACATCTCCGTCTTGATCAAAGACTTCATGGCGTAAACCTTGCCGTCGCCCTTCTTCTGCACCAACTTGACCTCACCGAAAGCACCCTTTCCGATAATCTTGACGGTGTTGTAGTTCTCGGGCTTGTCCTTCGTTCGCAAGAATCGCAGGTATTGGCCCTCCTTGCGGCCGGCGGTGGACCAAATCTGCTCGCGTCTCGACTGGCTCTGGTTGGGCTCGGAGAGCTTGGCTTCCATCTCGCTTTGTCTGCGCATCACACTGTTACCAGGCTGCTAAGATAACCCCTACACGTATCTACTCACCTTTGGTTCCTTTCACGAGCGCGCTTCACACTGTCCTTGAAGAAGTCGGACGCCAGCTGGGTGCACTTCTTCTGGTTGCTATTGGCATTGGGTCCGTACTTCTCGTAGTTGCGCTCAGGGGCCGGGGCAAAGATCTCGGCAGACGTCTGCTGGTTCGGGAGAGGGGGCGTCGCATAGTGGCCGTACGAGGGGTTCTGGCCGGAAGCGCCAGCAGTACGAGGTCGCTGGCCAGGAGAGGGGCCACGGGAGCCGTAGGGCGATGCCCGGGCAGCACCGCCGAGGTTCTGGTGTGAGAATTGGTGGGCGAGGCCAACGTTGGGGTCATTAGTTCCTGGGGTGTTGGATCGCGGCTGATAGGCGGCGTTGTAGTCGCCGTGAGCCTGAGGAGCGTACTGGGCCTGCTGCTGGTTCCCCACGAAGTAACCTTGCGGAGCGTAACCGGCGGCATATTGCTGCTGCTGCTGAGGCGGGTGCTGCTGTGAGTGTTGCATGCCGGGCTGCTGTTGCTGATGCTGGCCTTGGTGAGGGAAGACGGGCTGGGGAAAGGTGGAAGGCGTGGTGGGATACTGTCGGTCGCCGCCGGGAGCCAAACGATCGTTGTTGTTTCCGATGTTGAGGTAGAGGCGGTTATTATTGCTGTCCATTGTACGTTTCGTCTTGACTCGGGGTCCGCGGTGTGCGAATGCGGGTAGGGGTTGGCAGACTGGCGGGCTGTGCGGCGGTGACTGGCAAAATGTGGCAGTTGACAGTGCTACGGTCAAGCGGACCGGTCGAGGATGTGTCCAGTCGGTGGTGCAGATTCAGCGGTGGCAGCGACTAAACGGCGGGGAAGGGTAGCTAATGCGACGAGAGGTTGCAGCCGCGGTCGTCCAGGGTCAAGGCGGGAGGTTGGCAGTATTGGGCTGGTGTGTCTAGGGCGGCTGTCGAGAAGATAGATTGCGGTGGGTGGGTGGGTGGATGGGAGGAGCCCGCTGATGCTAATTAAGAGTAAGTGCGAGCCCTAGTCGACTGTCGATGGGACGGCGACTGGTGAGATGTGCCGTCGAGGGGGGATGTTGAGATGTTGACAATGATAATACGTACCTACCTTTTTCCCTTTGATATCGAGGGACTAGTAAAGAAGGGCTGGAGGGATCTTTTCCTCCACACCAAAAGCGCGAAAGGGGGTTGTTGATTCGTTGGCCGACACGGATTAAGGTGGCGGAGGGGAAGAAAGGCGCCAGGTCTTGACGGGAAACACTTTTTTCTTCTTGCTTCCCTTTCCTTTCCTTTCCTGCTCTTGGTCTCCTTGTACCGTCTCGAGGATGTTGACGGCGGGACGAAGCTAGGTTACCTTGGGTAGGTTACCTTGGGTAGCTTAGCTTGGAAGTCGGGGTCTGAGGCGGCAGGCAGGATGATGCACCTTCAAGCAGAAGGAGGAGAGGGAGAAGAGGGGGGTGGAGAGGGAGAGGGAGGTGAGGAACGGGGAGGAAGTTGAAGTCACGAGACCGGCCGGCGGAGGGAAACATGAAGTGGAGGACACAGAGACGGTAGACGGTTGACGGAGGGTAAGGTCGGGTACCTCAGGGGTCGAGTCTGTGTGTGAGGCGACTTGGCGGAAAGGAGTACTTGGCCGTACAGGCAAAGTGAGGGGGGAGGGGAAGTAGCGTGGTGTTGTTATCTAGCAGCCTCCAACACGCATAGAAGCATAGCAGGCAAAGCACCAAAAGGACAGCAATTGGGATTCTAGCAGCGCATCTGCATACATCTGGCCTGAAGCAGGAGGTTTTCAGGGACTTTGCCGCCTCAAGGAGACCCAAGTACTGGAGGCAAGAAGTGGACGGGAAGTCAGAAGCAACACTGACCTGGGAATCCGAAGCAGGGCCGCCGCCACGCGGGGCCTCGACGGGTCGACTGGGCCTTGTTGGACCCCGACTACGGTCTACCCCTGAGAATTGGAGCATCTCTGGTCTGTGACTGGCTGATCGGCCGCAGGTGGGGGTTCTCTAAGAATTCCTCCGCTGCAGCTGCAACATCTGTGCTGCTTCATATGCCACGGAGATTATCAAAATTACCCAGACCGTCTGCTTGTTGTATAGTTTTTCTGATTCGTCAAATTTCACCACTGCGTACAGAAAACTGCAATTGATCTGCTGGTCAATAGCATAACTCACATTCATCGCCTTACCTCCTCTCATTCACACTTATAAGGTATCCGTCATCGTTCCGTTGGGCCCACAAATATGCGGGGCGGGAGAGGACACTAGCGGCGGGGGACCAGAATCCAAAGGTGAGGAAGATGCCCCTTCATCAGCTCGCTTAACCCCGACCTCCTGTGTCTCCTTACAGGCACCTTACCTAGGAGCCCCCCTTTAGAATGGCATCCGCCATCTTCACCGACTCTTCAGCCTGAACAATCGATCAATCCCAATACCTGCCACTGCCCTAACTTCTCCATCGTCAGCTCGCAACCAATGAAACCCGCCCCAGCTTACCTCATGTCCCACCCATAAGCCGCCCAACCTCTCCCACCTCCCCACCTTGACTTTTCCAGCACCAGAGTCAAAACCAACTGCCATGTGTAAACTGGCTTCAGCTACTCGATCTCAACGCACCTTAACTTGACAGACGCTTCTTCGGAATCGCTCATCCGTCCGTACCAATCCCCAGTGAACGGGAAGCGCAAGCCCACTGGCCGGTGCAACCAACAACAACCCATCATCGTCGTCTCTCGCCTCTGCGATTGGCTTTTCACCTCCACCCGTGCAACATCGTCTCGGCATCTTGCCGGAGCCCTCCGTTCCCTTGCCATGCCGTCCACTCACTCATCCGACCCCGCGAACCTCAGATTATCGTAAACAGCCTTATTATCAACCGTCGACGGCTGGGGGACCGCCTCTCTTCACCTCTGGCATTGACAGGTTGCCGAGCTTAATCTCAAGACATGGATATCCCTCCGAGCACGTTCATCTCTCCGAAACCCTCCATCTCGTCTTTCCTTGCGCGCGCGAGAGATAGAGAGCGGAAAAGTTCACCTACTTCATGCTGGAAAGCGCATCGCAACAACCTCCGTCATCCCATACCGGCTTCTGTCTAGGTTCTTCCATGACACGACACCGGCAGCCTGGCTCTCCCGGGCACGACGCATCACGGTTGACGACAGCAACGTCGTAGAACCCCGGGTCCAGCGCAAATAGCCATACCACAGACCGTTCCCGTGAGTTGCCGCACACACCATAGACACACAAAATAAGTGCTGTTACATCCGCCACCACATAAGCTTGTCGTGGCACATGGCAGCGTCGCACTCACGCCTTTTCTACATGCTGCTGATGGTGCTACTATTGCTCGACATCGCCCATCTCAGGGAGTAACCCCCCGATCGCTCACCGTCCTCGCCTGTGTTTCACCGTCGCTCGTGTTCCCGCCACAGACCGCGGGCCGTAAAACCTCATGACCGCTCAGGACCTGATCTACAGATACTGCAACCCGTTCTTACTTGGACTTCGCGTATGGGAACAATAGGGCGGTAACATCGTGGAGCACCGCCACGCTTCAATAGAGCTGACGAAGATACTCAAGCATACTACTACTGCGTAAGATAGCGGTAGGTTCAAGCGACGCCCTGTGCCTGTATCAGACTCTCGTATCACATCCATGATAGCGCCCATGACCGCCCAATGACAAACGTCCAGACCCCAACCCCCGCAATGCATTCCTCCTGCCACGGCGCCTTCTCTTGTTGGCTGTCGTTCTGCAGACAGTTCGATCACGCATCCAGATCTGCCACCTCCGGAATCGCTCCCTATCTCCACGCTCCCTATCTCCACGCTCCCTATCTCCACGCTCCCGAATGGAGGTGATCTCAGCTGCCCTTCCCGCGCGGGTCAATCACATCAATCAAGTCCCGGACCCAACTACCCATGCTTCAGCCTTTCGGGGCTTTCGGCGTTAGGCATGATGTCTTCGGACGGGATGCCGCTGCTTGCCATCTTCGAACCCGAGCTGAACGAGCCTTCCTTGTCAATGGAGTTCCTTGTCAGTTGACTTCAAAGGTCAACACTTGCAGGAAAAAAATAAAAAAGGGTCACGTCGTTGCAAGAAGATCGGCAGTGACAGCTCCCAATTCATTTATCATTCGGCGTGGAAAGGACTCCGTTTTCTTTGTTCGGACATACAGTAAAGGTTACCAAGTGACAGCTCCCAATGTGCTTTGAGCACGGGCCTTAGTCTGTATATAGAAGGCGGTGAGATGCGTTAGCACGCCTTACCGCATTGGGACGGAGAGATCCGATAGTTCGGCGAAGCTCTTATCGCGACAAAATTTCCAAAAACCTCAATCCCGTCCCGGCCCAAGTAGACGTTTCGTGCCATTGCGAACGGCTCCCATCCGCCCGTCTGTTCTGCGTTTCTATAGCAGAAAACCCAGGAACCACGGATTCTTTGTTGAATTTCATCCCCGAATATCCCAGAATGGCGGACTCGAAGCCACCCACGCCGCCCGAGGTACATATCCCCGCCATCCAACCTCACCACAAGATCGCAATCACTAACTCTCTCACAAGGCACCCGCGCCCGCGGCCCCGACACCTACAATAACCACAACAACAACAACAACAACAACAACAACAACCACACCCTCTGCAGCTGCCTCGGCCGCCGAAGCCTACAAAGCCCCGAAACCGAACCCCGTCTGGCAGATGCTTGGCATGCGCGGGCCCCCCAAACGCCTGCCCTCCCGCAACTGGATGATCTTCCTCTCCATAACAGCCGCCTTCTCCGCCGCCGTCATCTACGACAAGCGCGAGAAGAAGCGCGCCACCGCCCGCTGGGCCCGCGCCGTCGCGCCCCTCGCCTCCGAGCCCATCACGAACCCCTCCCAGCTGCCCCGCAAGCTGACCGTCCTCCTCGAGGCGCCCCCCGGCGACGGCCTCCGCGTCGCTCAGGACCACTTCCTCGAGTACATCAAGCCCGTCCTCGCCGCCTCCGGTCTGGACTGGGAGTTCGTCCAGGGACGGGAGCAGGGCGACGTGCGCGCCGCCGTGGCCGAGAAGATCCGTCGCAGGCGCTCCCGCGAGGAGAGGCCCGACGTTGAGCTGCTCCCCACCGAGGAGAACATCCGCGACGCCATGAGGCAGAAGAACGCCGTGCCCGAGTACGACGGCCCCGGCGGCGACATCGTCATCGGAAGACATACGTGGAAGGAATACATCCGCGGCCTGCACGAGGGCTGGCTCGGCCCGCTCGACCCGCCCCCGAAGCCCGAAGAGCAAACCCCCAAACCAGAGACGGAGACGCCCGAGGCTGGAGAAGAGGGGGAGGAGGAGGAGGAGAAGAAGAAGAAGAAGAAGGAAGAGGAAGAGAAAAAGTCCTCCCGCCCGCCGCAACCCGTCCCCCACAACTCCCCGGACGACTACCCAACCGCACACCTCCCGCTCCTGATCCCGTCGGAATTCTCCCCCTCGGAGCCCATCCCCTTCCCTCACCTCCTCGGCTTCAGCGGCACCCTCACGCGCATGCACCGCTTCCTCACCCGCCGCAGGCTCGCAGACGACATCGGGCGCCAGGTCGCCGCCGCTTGCTTCGCCCACGCGCGCGAGTGGCGCGAGGACATGTCCACCCCGGACGCGCCCTACGAGCAGCAGCACGCGCTGGAGCACGAGGAGAAGGACTGGGTCAAGAGCGCGTGGAAGAAGCCCGAGGAGGCCAAGACGGACGAGGAAAAGGCTGAGCTGTCCACGGAGCGCATCTGGACCTCCCCGCTGGTCGTCGACCCGCGCATCGTTGAACGCATGCGGAGGTTCGAGATCCGGCCCGAGGACGAGGAACGGGCGCGCGCCATTGAGGTCCCTGAGACCGAGGTCGAGGGCTGGATCAAGGGCAGCTTGAGGGCCGTGGGTGTTTGGGGATGGGAGTATTTTATGAGCGGTGGACCCAAGGGGCCCAATGTTGGCAACGTTGACGAGGAGTAATGGCCGTTGGCTGATTGAGTCTGGAAAAAAAGGTAGATGAGTGATTTGTATACTATCCCGTCCCCGCTGCGGACGCGGCGATTGGCGTATTATTTCTCTTGTAATTCTAGCTTTGCTTTGCTGCATGGACGGGCGTGGGAAGGCATTATAGATCCGGGCTGATCAGCCTCCGCTTGATACGAATTCCACTGTACACTCCTCTTCGAATAACTTTCGCCTCGCTCCTTTTGCATACTGCGGACTCGATGTCTCGGAAGTCCGGGGTCGATAGGTCAACGGGATATCAGGCCTCCTCAATCCTCATCCGAGTCAGATCCATACGCAACAAGTCCGACCTTGGGCTTCGCAGGCGGACTCTCCTTGGGCATCTCCTTCACAACCTTCTTCTCATCACCCTCGTCTTTCTTCACCTCACAAAGCTTCTCTGCCTCCTTCTGATCACCACCACCCCTCCCCTTCTCTCCAGACTTCTCCCTCCGCACCCCAAACCCCCTCTCCTTCTTCCTCCGCTTCCTCGGCCCGACAACCCAATCCTCCTCCCCTCCACCGCCGCTCTTCTCCACTTCCTCCTCAGCCTCCCCGTCACCGGGTCTCTTCGGCCGCTGCGCCTTCCGGAACTTCTCGATCCCCTCCTCCGTCTCCCTCCGAACCTTGTCCTCCTCGATCCTCTTCTTCTCCCTCACCTCGTCCAGAAACTCAATCTCGTCATCGTCCAATGGCCGGAACTGATTCTTGATCTTGTTCTGCTCCTCAAAGGCAGCTTGTTTCGCAGCTAACGTAAGAGTCAGCGAAGTCAAACCCTGTCCCGGCCAGACGCGAACCCAGCAAGATCTCGGACACAAACCCTCCCGAGGCCTGTCCTGGAAAGACGTGCAACGAGAAGACGAACAAAACATACCTTTATTGGCCTGCAGAACATCATAAAGACTCCTCTCCCCGCCCTCGACAGCCTTCACCCTAGCCTCCTCCCTCCTCTTCCTCTCGGCCTCAAGCTCCTTCTGCACGGCCTCCCACTCGGCATTCTTCTTCGGCGCCTCGCCCGACGCCGCGCCAGAGGAGGGAGAGGAGGTCTTCTGCTCCGCGACGGCCTCGCCCGTCTCGGCGTTGATCGCGCCCGCGGACACGAAGCGCGACATGTCCTATTTCCCCCACCCCCCACCAGCTCGCCCTTTTCAACACCTCTTTCCACTCCTTGCTCTTCTCGAGAGTTTTGCTTCTTACAACCCTGTCGGCAATTCGAGCACCGAAACAGGTGGGATGAAAGCGGTAGCCGAGGTTGTTTTTCCCACCTCCCTGGACTAAGGTAGGTAGGTGGACAGCAGTGTACGGTCCGCCGACGCTGAAGCAGATGCGAGTGAAGGGTTTCGATAATCGGCGACTTGGCACGGATTGAGCGATGAGATTCAGTCTCTGCTGTTCTGTTGTTGAGTGTGTTGTAAGTTTTCATGAACGCGCGCAGGACAGCTTTGTTCCGCTGTTCGTGATGAGCCTGGGGAGCTCGCTCGCTATCGAAGATTGCTGAATGGTAAAAGAGATGCAGATGCACGCGCGACCTTGGAAGAACCGACGAATCACAGCCTCCCCCAATTCGCGGCGGTATCGCGTGGGCAACCCCACCTCACTCACATTCTCACTCCAACCACGGCGAACTGCCTTCTTTATTATATTGGTTCAAATGAATTGGTTTGACGTACCCGATGGACATATACATATACACGCGCGCACGCGCACACACACACACACACACACACACATACACATACACCCTCTCTCTCTCTTTCTCTCCCCCCAACCTGGCCACAATTTCTTCCGTCACGGTAAACTCATTAATTTTTGTATAATCCCTAAAAGACTCTACGTGCAGGAAGTTGGTCGTGGTTCCAATTGTGTTATTATTTGTCTGTTTGTCTAGGACTGACATCTTGCGACCACTCAAGGCGTGCCCGTCGCGGCGTTTCTCGCACGCGTTTTTCTGATTCCCAGCTTTTCCATCCCATTTTCTGTTTCCCAGGCTCGTTATCCAAACCCAAGATATAGCGTCATCAGGTCTCGTATATGCTGTATGGGCTTCATCACGCTCGTGTGTGCCCATGGCCAGCCGACGCTGCACGCGATGAAAGGTTCGTATCCAGTCCCAATTGGTTTGTGTTTCTCCAAAGTCTTCCCAAATCGTTAACCTTGTTACCCTACAATCCATGGCTGTCCGCGAATGGACGCACAAGCCCGCATTATCTGCCGCCCGTCTGATAATCATACCCCGTAGCCATACCGCTCTCTAGTGAATGCCAAATTGACATGAAGAAAAAGAAAAGAGACGTCTAAGAATGTCATGAACAGTGGCCAAGGAAGGAGTTGTGCGATGGCCGTCCCATTCTGGGCCGAGACGACGTCGCAAACCAATCCCCAAACGAGGCCTGGTAACAAAGCAAACAGAAGAAACTCCCAAAAATCCTGCCAGGGGAGGTCCCCCCCCCCGCCGTTTTGACCTACGTGTGCAATGCAGAACACCTCACCTCTCCCGTGTGAATCCCAATTTTTTTCGTTCCTCAACCAACACAATAACCGCACACAGCCAGTAAAGCAACACTTGATCCGCATGTACCTCCGCTCAGGCACCTTGTCTTTTTTGTGCGCCGCCCAAGGCAACCGATACACTCCAACAGCGAGCTCGCATTTGAATTACACTAGGCCAACCGACTTCGTGAGGCCGCATCCAAACCCGAGAAACTGGTGATGTGCCGGGTCGATTGAATTACAACAAAACGATACAATCTTTTCGGCGGACCACAAAGGAAATGTTGGAAGCAGGTGAAAGAATGACGGTGCCTCGCGAGTCCATCCTGAAGACCCGAGTCGCATACTACGCGTCATAAGTGTCCGGGCGGAATCTCGATATGTGAGATACGGATGCTGTCGGTTGAAAGGCGTCGACTCGGTCAGAACCAAGTACGAGGCGTCGAACAAAAGGCCGCCCACTACCAAACAAGAATAAGAACTTAAGGATCTGTCGACCAAACTCCGGGGGAATCGCAGGTGGTGTCCGTAAAACGCCAGTGATGAGATTTTTATCCGTATACCAATGGGCTTGAAGAAATTAAAGAAATAAGTCATTAAGGGCCGGTCGCTCTATCTTGAGCATCGACCTCCGACATGCATCTACCACGTTGTACCTGGCAGATCTGCCCAGCACCCGAGGTAGTGGTAGAAAGTCGGGGGTGTAGAGCCGAGTCCGTGCCCATGTCGTGATGGTTGAATGCTGACGTGGAGACCATTGGGTCAAATGACCGCTTCCGGTTTCTCGTCGTGAGAGGGTATCTGAAGAATGCAAATTTATCGTCATGCCGAAGAAAAAAACAAGCCCGCGTTCTCCGATGACGCAAGGCCGCCCAAACTTTTCCGATAACAAAATCCCTGCCAATTTCATAGTGCGGTCGTTCCGCAAAGTAGTGTGACGGGGTTAACCCATAACAGGCTGGCTAAAGCCACGGTGCCCAAAGTAGGCGGACGGCTTCGCAGCAGGTCCGACACAGCTCGCACAGCTGCACTCAGCAACCCCATGCTCCCACATGGGTTGATTGTAACCATAATGGCCTGAGTAGGTCTGGTTGTGGCGGTGGCCGTAGTAGTTGTGCGAAGGCTGCTGGTAGCGAGCATTCCACTGAGCACTGGCAGCGGCCTGGGAAAACCACTCGTTGTACCGGGCGTTAGCCGATGTCGCCGAGTTGATGTACTCGGGCGTGCCATAGCCAGAATCCGGAGGCGTAAGTGGTGCAGCCTGCCAATTCCAGTTGCCGTACGCCTGCTGATGGGCGATTTCGTTGCGCTTGATAGCCTCATAGCGCTCGTATTCAGCTGCCTGCTGCTGAACAAAGTTGTGGTACGTGGAGCGACCGCTGTATCTGCTGAGGCTGGTGTCGATGGTGGGGACAAGCCTCTCGCGGTTGGCACGGGCGGTGGCCTCGTCCTTGAGAATCTTCCACTCATCCCAGCTGGCGAGCCAAGCCTTGTAGTCCTCGCTGCAGTCCAAATTGACGTACAAACGCCATCCAGACTGCTCAAGCCACTCATGTTCCAGAGCGTTGAGCTCGGCGACGGGAATGCCGCTCACCTCCGACCACGATCGGTTCTGAAAAGTGTTGTCATCCAGGAACTTGCTGCCGAGCAACAGAGAGACCGTCAACATACGCCAGATCTGACCCTCGGGGACAGTATACGCCGCATTGTTCTGCTTGAGGGTGTTAACCCGCTTCGCAAGGTAGTTCATGCCAAGAAGGATCGTGCTCTTCGGCAGTCTGGTGGATGACAGGATCTGCGACACAAACTTGCGGAATGGCGGCGTCACAGCGGAAGTAGTCAGAGGCGTTACGACACGGGTGGCCATCTCAGCAACGAACTCGGCCATTTGGTCAACCTCGTAGTCGAGGACGGCACATACTCCTCCGGGCATGATGGCGGTGATGAGGCGTGGTCCGACGAAGATCGTGACGTGACCTTTGTCGGAAGAAAATCGCACGATGGACCCGGTGAGACGATTGGCGACGAGAGCGAGGAGCACAGCGTGATAGCCTTGGTATCTCACTCAAGACTAAGGAGAAGAGGTGTCGGGTTGATGAGAGATGTAGGTAAAGATGGCTCTTAGTAACCGAGAACAGCCATCAAGGGATTCGTGTCCAAAGACTTCGTCAAATGAACGTCTTTCGATGGAGGCGAATAGAGAATGGGTGGGTCAAAGCTCGACGTCGAGTGTAGTGGTCACGGCGCGGAAAGACTATAGAGTGGCTGGGCCGCTGTGAATGCTGAGGATGGTCCACTCGGAAATGGATGCTGCAAGGGAGACAGTGTCGTCGTGGAGGCGTCAGGGGAAATCTCAAGGGCGCGAGACACCAGACGAATAACGTCGGGTGTTAGAAAAAAAGGAAGCCGTAGCAAAGTCTGAGATGGTGAGTGTCAGCGAGAGCGTCCCATAAGCAGGAAAACTTTGACTGTCTGTGCCTGTCTGACACACAAGCTTCGTCGAATGATGCGTCAAGTAGTGGCGGGCCGGTATTGAAGTGCTGAAGTGCTGGGAGGTGACTTGGGCAACGACTGCAGTGAAGGATATTCCTTGTGGGAAACAAATGCGGCCGATGTTATGCAACCCTTGCAAATTTGGCATCCGGAAAGCATCGAGCCCAGCTGTTTTTTGGTGTTTGAGCCGGAGCTTGGGCGACGGAGGGTCGGCTAGGCGATGTTCGGGGCAGTGCGTGCAAGGCCCAGCCAACTCGTCGGCGTCGCGTGTTGCTTGATTCGTGGTTGATCGGCCATGATGAATGAATAGGACGAAGCCCGTGTACCAGACACTGGGCAAGCAAATGGCGACAAGACGGATATATCGAGACGATGACAAGCTTACCTTGAAAAGGAGATGTCGGATGGGTTCGCGAGGCCGTGGGAACAGAGTACTTGGCGATATTCGCGCGAGGGCGAGGAAACGCAGAGGTAATTGAGTGTTTTGGTAACTCAAGTGTACAGCTCGAAGATAAATCGACCGTGTATTGCGGTGGGTGGACGGATCAACAGACGTCGATTCGGCAAGAAATCGCGATGTGGGAGGGAGATGAGAACCTGAATCCTGGGGGTCAACGACTCGATAAGGGGATTCGTGTAGAGTCGAGGACAGTTGATTTCGTCGTGATACGGCGGATTCGAAGGTTAACGGTTAGGAGAGGAGAGGGTTGGGAAGGGGAGGAGGAAAAAAAACCGTCGGGAGGAAGAAATTCGAGGAGTGAAATGGATGAGATGGGTCGGGTTGGGATGGATGAGATGGGGACGGGTATGATGGGGACGGGGGGTTAGGTTGGAAGAATAGTGGAGCGAGGAACGATAGCGGCGTGCGTTACTTCAGTATGAACGGAGGCGAGAGGGCGAGGACGAGACTGGGTTTGGTCTTGCTACTGGAGTCTGGAGGAGGTACATACACTACGGAGAACGGGAACAGCACTGGACGCTGGGCTGGAGACTGGCACTGGGCACCTTAGGATGGAGACGAGGCGCGGCAAGGTGCTGCGGTACTGCGGTACAGCGGTACCCCTACGGCGGTGCGCGGTAGGAGAGGAAAGAGGACGGGAGGTAAGGTAGGTGGTCGGTACCTGGCCGTGGTACAGACACACAAAGCCACCTAGCAATTTAGAGGAGCGGTTCAGCAGAGTGGAGGGATGGAAGGGTGGACACTGGAGGGGTGCTAGGGTTGGCAGGGGGCGGGTACATGAGTTGCGGCGCTGACCTTGGCGAACAACGATGTACCAAGCCAAAGGGGGGCAAGAGACCGACAGGCAGAACAGGACAGCCCGACAGCAGGGTGGGTTTGAATAAACGGGGGTTGCGGCGGCAGTGACGAGGACTTAGAACCAGGTCAGAAGAGGGACAGAGAGAGGTAAGAAAAATAGGAAGGAAAAAAAGAAGGAAAAATGGGCTTTGCATCACGCAGAAGTTAGAACTAATCTTCGGTCCTCAATTAGAAGTACCTATTGCAAAGATATGCCTCAACTCGCAGCGTGGCCAATTGTTTGTAAGGCACTTTACTTGAGGAGGTTTTGGCTACCTTACCAGTGCAATAAATACAAAGTATCTTGCTGGTCTAATGAACCTTCAAGTCAGAAGTTATCTGAGCGGGAAATGTCTCGTAGAATTCCCAGATGAACAAGAAGACATCGTACCTACTTTCGTCCACTCCATGCGAACGAGAGAGTCGAGCCCTCCTCCCAGGCAGTTTGTCTTTGTCTGGTCTGGTGTTTCTGCTGCGTTGCCGCGGCTGCTTACTCAAGCACTAGCTCGACACAAGAGGTGGAGACTGGGACTCGGAGTGACTGGCAGGAACGGGCAATACGCAGTAGGGAACATGACCAATAGGGAAAAATAAAATAAAATAAAAGATCAGGAGTGGATCCTTCCTGCAACTGACCGTGGAGAGTGGAGACGACATGGACGATGGACCTGGATGGTGGACGACGACGTGGAACGTGGACCGCCCGCGCCCGCTACTAGAGGTACCGAGGAACCTGCTCCCTGGTCTGGAATATCCCCCCTGTGAGCTTGTTAGCGTGTGACTTCGCTCCTGCTAGTTAGTGTCCATTCCATAGGTTCGCTACGGGTAAACACTAACAGGCTGTTTTGTCCTACAGCTTAATCAGGTAGATCATGGGCCTATGGATAATGGGGATGTCCCATCGTTACAAACTTCCAGGGACCGGAGCCGGAAAGACGAAGACGAAGGAGCGTGGGACTCCTCGTCGGTACGTACACATAGGTGTACTGCATCCGCGACCCCCGTTTTAGGACGGGAGGGGATTCCTCGACGTCCATATTCAACGTCAAAGAGTCACAGTGTTACGGGAAAGTCAAAGAGCGCTTTTTCTTCTTCTGCGACCCCACACTACGACACCGCTGGAAACTGGGACACTGAAAGCCGGCGGTCATTGGTTGCTGGCTGAGGGCTCCGACCTGGCCAGGCGCGTTGTTATGTGTTGTGTGTTGTGTGTGTGTGGACTGCGAAAAGGGTGTGTGAGATGCATTACCTTGCTTCCTCCGCAACGGTATGGTGGGAAGATGGACCGCGGATTGCCATGTTGATACCTCATTAAGACAGCCTCAAAGGAGCAGGCAGGCGTAACAGAAGGAGGCGCCTGCCCCTTACGAATACGTCCACAGACACTTGGAGAGGAAGTAGGAGGAGGCGAGAGGCAGGAGTCAGAAGCAGAGTACCTTAATCACAGGTAAGAGGCAGGAACAGACAGCAAGCAGGAACAGATGAAGACAGGAAGAAAGGAGGACGCAGGAAGCCGGAGGCAGGCACGCAGGCAGGCAGGAAAGGTAGCAACAGCAAAAACACCCATCCACAGACACCGTGCCCAGGTAGTCCACAGTTACCTGCCTCCTGGATTGCTGGCTGGCTCTGTTCCTGGTGGCTGCTGCCGCTCCTGCTCGGTGCGTCAAACTTGGCCAGCGCTAGAAGTGCTCCTGCCCTCTGATTCCTGCCCGCGTCACTTTCTTGCCTGCCCTCTCCTCCAATCAAACCTTCAAAAGTGGAACTGCCTTGCGGACACCTTGGAGGCAAAGACCGAGGTGTGTGTCTGATTGGTCGGATGTCTGCAAACTTGAAAAGTGAGCTCCCATCCCCCCGCTAAAACGCGACCACGACACTCACACGGTCACACCAAAAACAGAAATGTGAATGGAAGCAGACGAAGCACCGGAGAATTAGTACCGACACAACGAGACTGAGGTGACGCTTCATGCTTTATGGACTTGCGTACGCCAGCCGCCAACCGCGACACAGGGAATATTTTTGGCCGAATTCCCATCTCGACTCTTTAGAGGTACTCGTCGACACCCGTATCCGGATTCCGGACATGATACGCGTCTCCACGTCGCCGCCCAACGTCAGGGCGGAAGTTGGAACAGCAAAGCTCACTGAGTCTGCAACCCAAGACAATCTACGGCAAATCTCGAATTCTACACCACAGTACGGATACCGATACACTTACAATGCACTCAAATTTCCAACTCGACGCTCCAGTCGATAACCCATCATCAATAGTCCGTCCACCATAGTCTATCGCACAAAAGACGTATTCGTCTTGACTTGCAGCCTCCCATCAAACGGGTCAATACGGGACTCGGCAGTACGCCCCGGGCGTGACAGACATGACACCCGCGAAAAGCCAGCAAGTCATCCGGCTCTCGAGAGGAGAGAAAAAAAAATTCGGCTCTAGCGTGCCTTGGTGATGGGATGACCCACCAGAGTCTCTAAGGCTTCTGGATGTACCGAGTCACCGACTACCGACGAGGATTGGGCTAGCCTTGTGCAATTTGTGCCCATTGCCTGTACCTTGCATACTGCTCAAGGAGGCTGGGCTGTCGCGGGTAAAGCAGGTATTCTAACAACCTACTTGTACAGTACTTTCATCTCCTGCCTGACCAAGCGGCTTGCCTCTTTTTTCCGCTCAATACTCTAACAATTCTCCTGTCGACGGGGGATGCGTTTCCCCAGTACAGATTACCTTACCTACGGCGCACACATCACATCCCGAACAACCAGCAAATGTGCGCCGAGGGCTGCTGATTACTACCGCTGGCACTGCACAATTAGGGGCGAAGACGAGACTGGCACTGGCGTCCACCGCTCATAGCCTGACACAGAGGTCTTGTTCTTACTTCGGCGCTCGGCGAACCGCAGACCATTCACCACGTCCTGTCGACCGCTACCTGTAATTATACAACTGCAACTGGCAAGCATCAACCGATCTGCTGGGTGATCGCTGCCGCCCAAGTCGTCTCCCGTCACTCGATACCCAGGCTATGACTATGACGATGGGACGCACCCAGCATCCTCCACCAACTGTCACCGCGCCGCCGTAGTGCACTGCTGAGATGGCAACATTTGCCTCAATTTCCGTCTGTTACTGTTGCCTTCGCTGGCAAGCCCGGGATGACATCGACGGGTCATGACGGCGGGTATTGAACTGCAGCCTCAGACCCATATCGCTGCGTCTAGACTTCCCGATGAGCTGTCAGGATTGCCCAAATGGAACGCCATGAAAGCCAGTTTGCGCAGCGCCTCTTTTCACTAACACTTGCGGCACATGGCAGTCATTTGATGCGTCAGTCTGCTCCGTTATGCCTCATCAAGTCAAGGCAACATCATCACCTTTGTCGCTTGCTGAACACCCTGTCAGCTATCACCCTCAGGACGGCAGCCAACGCTGGCTAGGGTACTTCGGGCTGGGGCGGCAAGAGGATGAAGCAGCACAAAGCACAGAAACACACAACACAGCGAAATCCAATTTTGCTATTTCATTGCAAGAAAGCCCAAGAAATTTATGCCTGCTCGTTGTCACCCTCGAACAAATAAAGTAACACTATCCGTATGGGCTCTCCAAAGGGGCCTAGCCGAACGCGGCATTTGGGCACATTTGATGTTCCCGCAGCATGGCTCAGCAAGCTGCAAAAACAAATCTAAGATTGCAGCGGAGGAAGACAAATACCGCACGCTCCACCACCTGCGATACCGTGCCAGCTGACAGTACGAGCAGTTGCTTTCACCAAGCTAGATTCTCTGGATGCACCCCCATAGGGTTGTCAATAACGGAATGATCCACAATCCAAAGTCCAAACATGACTTGCAATTACTTCACGCAGGACCACCACAGAGAGATCTTGCTGCAATATCCTCTGTACGACACTCTGAGTCTCTGACACTCCTTCGCTATTCGCAAGCAAAACATACGAAGAAGTCCAGGTCCAGGCTTTGCTTGGCCAAAACTGCTGTTGGTGCCTGTAACATCGTTTCCTTGTTTTGCGCGCCAACGGTCCGGGGAGGCATATTTGCTTTTTTCACTAACATTCGAACGCCCTATTCCTTCTCTCAAAAGTCAACAAATGTTGGTCTCAGTCTGCTATCAATATCTCAATGTCACAACCCCTTTTGTCTCGAATTTCACTCGCGCTCTGCTGCCGTCTTACGGCTAGCCCAAAGGCCGATCAGGGAAACCTAAGACTTGACGAGTCGAGTCGCAATTTCTCCAGAAACAGGACGCAATGGCATGTTCGGCGTGTTGGTCCATGCTGGGAACTAGGACAGGCCAACATTGCAGTCTACATTACACTCTACACTAGGTAGTGTGGTACAGCCACAGCACTGGGCAGCAGAGGATCCGCCCGGCCAACCCGTCACTCATTCTTCAGGGCGTCCGTGCCTTACCGGAGATGTGAGCCTTCTTTTTCGTCCAGGGATGGCGGAGTCTGGAGGCTGGAGTAGGTATCCGTGCCATCGTAGCACTCGCGCTGGGAGTTGCTTGGGACCCAGGGCCCAAAGCAAACCCGGACATCGATTGGTCAAGATCGCGGTTCTGGCAGGCATAGGCCATCTCCAATGCTTTCGAGCTGACATAACCCGGTCCAGCACAACCAACGCGATGTTACGATGAAGTCGTCGGAAACGACGCAGGCAAAGGTGTCAGTCACATCGCCAGCAAATCAATCCACGGTCGTCCTCACAAGTGAGACCTACGTGATGTCTGCACTCGGGAGGCTGGCATCGTCCTGGCATCTCTCTCAATACAAACGCAAGGGCCTCAATATTGGACGCGACACCTAACGGCGAGGCACCGAGGCATCGAAATGGAAATGACAATGTCATCCGCCCACGTCACCGTTGACGAGACGACTAATTAAGGTAGCTATCCCACGTACCAGCAGCTTCCAAGTTCCGCGCTACTAATAAAAAAATGCGAGATCTCTGATTGGGCTTTCAGAGCCAGTGACAGCACGGCCTGTTGACATGCCCATGCGGTCTTGTGTACATAACTGGACGTGCCTGTCAACGTCGCCTTTCCAGTCCTGCAGCTGTTCGGAAACTGCGAAACGGCGCTCTTGGGGAAGGGAGGACAGTTGTTGATGATCCGTGTAATGATAAGCTATTGCGCGAACACACACGAGAAGTAACAGTCACAGGTCAGCATGACACTGACAGTGTCTGCTTTACGTCAGTACAGAATTCGTGGCGCACCTAGTGTTCCGAATGTACAGCGGTTTGGAAACCATTTCTGTGATCTGGAGTGCATTCCACCGAGTCGGCTTCTCATCCCACCTCGATCCAGAAATGCAGCCGGTCAGCCCGGCGTCTCGTAGGCACACCCATGGCGTGAGCCGTGAGCAAAGCACAGTGCTTTTCCTCGGCTCTGGAGGCACAGTGGCGCCTCCCATCAACTCGACAAGTGATACACTGAGAAATTCTCAGGCGCAGCCACCTGACAGGAGACTTTTTTCCCACAAGGGTTTCTGGCTTGCGGCCTTCCGGCCGTCAGTCAGCAAGGTCGCGGTAACTTGTTGACTTATTAACTTGAATCCGCTAGACCAGGCTTCAAGGGTCACAGGCATTACGGAGGAAGCTCTGCTTTGCGCCTGTGTTATAGGATGGAGGCCTCCGGTGTGCCATCGCCTTTGGCTCTGTTCTCTAGCAGCGCCTGTTGTATGAACATCTCGGTCTTTCACTTCCAAGTTCCGCCAAAGACCTGACTGCGACGCTACGGGATGCTAATAAGGGGATTGGACCCTGAAAACGCATCTCACGAGGACAGACAAATAACTTGGCCAGGACGAAGGGTTCGCGTTGCCAACTGTCAAGGTTCTGAAACTGATGACAACTCATTCCTCGTCACTGGTCCCTTGTCCTCATCTCCGTGAGGTGTACATTGGATTTTCGTCACTGGGTACCAGGCACCAAGATGGCGAATGCTGGGATGCGTATGCAACAACGACATGATAGCCCACGAGGTTGCGGCCCACATCGGACGCAGAGAAGACGCCAAAGGCTAAAAGTGGACATTCCCGACCTCTAAGACTTGTGCCTTCCCAAGGGTCCGGGGTGACAGGCCATCAGGGCTTCGTCAATTTTCAAGTGGACTCTTCACTCGGGCCAGACCAGACAATGAGGAGCTATGCTGCCATCGCGCCACGGCCATTCGAGTTCATGAACTTTTTTCGTCTCCTGTTTTTATTACGCTTCCCCTCTTTTCAGCATGCCAAAAGCCACCATGGATGGATCAGATTACATGCATGTTGGGAACATCGGGCACCTTCACCGCAACTAAGTTTGAGGGAAGGGAAAACCGGGACGGGGTGGGCACGGCGAGCACTCGAGAGTCGAATCCGATCAGATGCCCCCTCGCGGGCGAAGACCCGTAGCAGTAACCACGTTCAGAAGACAAATGACTGCTAATGCATGGGTGCATTCCATTATGGCTGTTTTTGTGGACGGGCAAAGCGCAATTGCCGACAAGAGATTCGCGAGAACTTGTTCATGGGAAACCCGTTGATGGAAAGCCCAAGTCTCCAGATGCTAATGCTATGGACTGACCGACTCGAATCAGGGACCGCCAGCGGGGAAGACGCCGAGACCGACTCGCTCCAAGCGTCTTTGCTCCTGAGCTAGGTGACCATTCTACGAGAATTTTCCACGGTTCAAAAAACGTGTGTAGATTGATGACGGGGAAAAAAAAAAAAAAAACACCCGGCTCGCGTGGGCTGATCATGGCTGGCTTGACTCAAGTCGTCATGATGGACAGGCGATCTGCTCACGGTCCTCTAGTCCTACTCTCTTTCTGGAGCGACTATTTTGTTTCTCATCGTTTCCCTTTGCCAAAGCCGTCGACGGGAAGACTCCGAGGAAAGGCCTAGCTAGGCCTGTCACCCGCAAAGAAGCTCCCATCCCCCTGAACGTATGAAGGCGCTGGGAGGCGACGGCAGCTTTTGTCATTGAGCACTCTGCTGCCCAATGCCTGCCGTGGCCTGCGTTCTCGACCTCTTTTCTCCCGCCGTCACGCGAAGTGCAGCGCTACTTCGGTGGCTAGCACAGGCTCCTCCTCGCCCGTTTGAGTCTCGTCACTCGTGAGTATGTGCCCCCAGCCGCCCAGCAGATGCACGAACGGGCGGGCCTGGTCGTACCTAGGTGTACATGATTCGATGGTTGGTATACGGTATACCATACATATCATGGCCGCGGCATGTCTGCATACCATTTGCAGCTCCCATCGCCGACGGTTCCGCGTCGTCAAATGCACCCATCCTAAGGGACCTGTTGCTCTCGGTTCCCATTAGCTGGAACAAGCTGCTAAAAAGTCGTGCTGTTGACACATCGAGCCGGCGGTGTGTGGATGCCGACAGCCAGGTGAGGCCCGACCCCCGAGTGAGGGAAGTCAGAGTCTTGGGATGGCCGTCTGGTCTCTTCGCCGCCAGCCTTGCATGATTGTCTGCGATCAAAAGGAATCCGAGCAATCGACTAGCAGAGGTGTCACTGCATAAAGCTGCCATGGCACGGCACTCACGCATCTAACTTACAAGCGATCGTTGCCCGACATGCGCGTCCGTCGTGGGACAGGAACGCTCATCCGAGGGTCGATTGCTGCCCATTCACACCTGTCTCATTCCCTGGTACCAGAGTCCAGAACATATGAAAACCGCGCGTTTTACGAACAACGATGACTCGTTACCTTCTCCTCAAACCCGCAGCAGAGAGCGTGGAACTTTTGGATGCAGAGTTTCGGGACCACCCAGCCTTCCTCCCCTGCGGTAGAAACGTTGTAGGCGATGCGTCTTGTTGAAGGTGCAGCGAACTGACTAGAAATGCCCTCGCTGTGCAGGGCACTTAGCCCTCGCTGTGCAGGGCAGGCGGTCGTTCACTGGCTAGTAGTAGCTAGTAGATCTCAATGGAACCGGGGGATCGGATGTTGTTTACCGCTGTCCCAGTGGAGAGGGAGAGTGATAAAAATGCCGCTTCTTTGAACCCTCGACTGTTGTGGCGGAGGAGTCGACGCTACCTCACAAAGTGCCACTACTGCGCAGTACGGCAGGACGACGGCGCCTGCGACCAACAAGATCCCTCTAGAGAAAGGCCTCGCATGGGTATTAGTGTACGGAGACTTGGACAGGCCCCAGGAGGAGGATCTGTCCGACTGTCGGGGCCAGATACGCCCGCCCTTGGCCCCGTACAACTGCTCCCGATCGCAACCAGACGCATCCAACGGAGCGCATCACCGTCCGTCACTCATCAACATTGTTTAACCCTCTTGACGTAGTAGTGGTCTTCGCCACAGCCCAGCCCGAGACCCCTTCTTCCGTCAAAGAACCCCTCGAACCGCCCCAGCCACACACACAGACGAAGGGGCGCAATGCGACTGCTGCAAGAAAGAGAGGGCAGGCCAATGTGCGGGGCAGGAGTTATCCAGGGCCATCGGAGTCCCAAATTGGGAAGGTCCATTAGGACATTGGGAAGGAGAAATTCCTTCCATATATTTAGCCAAATACATCATCACAACTTAGCTAAAAAAGAGATATCCCGTCTATAACTACCACATTCCGCCCCAACTGCGAGGCACATTATTTAGCTCCCACTCCGAGGTATATATGAGATCGACGTTAGTATATAATTAAGAAGTAAATAAAGAATAAGCCTTATTAAGTTCTAGCTGATATATCTTAGTAGGAGGCTAGTGTGGATGTTGCTATAGCATTTAATAATATCTATTTAACTATATCCCACCTATTCTAATAATATTCCTCTATACCTACACCCTCCTATTATCAAACCTATCTGCTCTAATATTAGTAACCTCTATCACCTAATAGTATAAGTCTAATCTATTATTATGAGACGTTAGAGTTCAAAACTAGTATCTCTAATGAGATCTAACGCTCGCTGCTACCTACCTATTAATAAAGTAGATATTGTTAATAGCATCCCAGATCTAATCACACTAAAGTTTAGCGTTTTTACTAAGCCTAATTCTATAGTTATAACTAGGGAATAAATAATAATACTAGCTAAGAGGCTACTATTATAGTTAAATCAATATCCAGATTTATATTAGTAGAACATAACTCTCATAAGGTTAATTTAGAGATAAACCGCAATATATACCTTATATTATAATAAGGATAGCATTAATAATCTAGTATTACTATTAAGGTTATACTATTTGAGATCTAATTAAAACTCTTTATTATTATTACTAGATCAAGTATCCTCCAAAATATTAAATAACATAACCCCCCATGAGGACTAACCTATAGTAGACCTGCCCCTCCCTACCCTTACTTATAGTATATTTAATAGCTCTATTATAGTATTAAGATAGTTAACTTAACTAAAGTGGGATTTCTAAAAGGTAGGCTATAAGCCTAATACCCTCCTAGCTTCTTAGGTTCTTAGAACTATTAATATATAATACGAGGGAGCAGCCGCCACCTACCTTAATAGCATCCCCTATTTAGCTAATATCATAGAATGAGCCACCAAAGATCTAGCTACCTAATAAGACCTAGTAATAGTAGAATAGGCTTTAAAGGAGAGGTTCCTAATAAAAATTATTAATCCTAAAACTAATACTAATAATATTAATATACTAAAGTAGGAGATATCTGAAGCCCTGCTCGCATACTATAACTAAGCTCTATTGCTATTATACTAAATTAGTTATAAGGATAATTATAGGTATATAACTCTAATTATACCAGAAAAAGCTATTCTAAAGGGATTAGTCCATCAGTTCATTACTAGGCTTCATAACGCTAAGCTCTGCCAATAAGCATTAAGCATATTAGCAATATTATCAACTAGCCTAAAATCCGCATATAATCTTACCCGCAATATATAATAGGTTCTCAAGGAATGAAGTGCTAATAACAAGAGATAGGCTAAGATAATCCAAACTTGTATTCTGGAGGATCTAGTTGCTTATTAAAATCCAGGCTATGGGCTTAATTAACTATTAGCATAACAATTTGCCTAAATATAGCTGCAATAGCTAATCTAAGCTAACTATAGTAGATATTTAACTAATCCTTTTTTATAGCCCTCGCAGCCTTATTTCCTATCTCTCCTAGCGTTATAACTACACATGCCCTAGCTATCTCAACTATATAACTAGGCTGCAGTGCCTATATTATTAATACTATAATCTAGTTACTAGTAAGGCTAATAGAATGGTCCCCAGTATCTAAATAACCTATAATAGCTATTATATAATAGCTATAGCAATACTAGTAATAATAGCAATTAGTAACTATACTAGTTAGCCCCTCGCGGTAGAGGTTATTGAGTAGGTTATAATATTAGGATTAACTTTAGCTGAAAGGACCCTGCCCTCCCCGATCTACTAGATCGCAAGAAGTCAAATAATATCTATATAAATAGATTAAAGCTACTCTAAGATGGCAAGATCTGTTACCTGGGATATAGTGATATTAGATATCGCTAACTGGATTGCCCAAAAGGCCCATAGCATTAATTAGCCCCTTGGGAATAAGCTATCTTAAAGTCGTTAATTTTCCCTTATAGCTAAAGTTTCTCTAGAGGGATATATACCCCTTGTGGTGTTGTGGATGCTCATTTAGTATACCTATACCTATATATAGCGCTTAACTATAGATAGGACCAGCCTACCCCACTATCTAGCGCGCTAACTAATAATCCCACTAAAACCCCTTAGGACTATATAGATATTATTGCTGATAGCTAATATTATGAGTTTACTCCGCCAGACGATCTAGATAATATTATCTCCCTAATAACTGCTGAAGAGGAAACCCAAATCCAAGCTGATAGCAACTAGGCTAGTTTTATTAAGTTATTAAACTAAGTAGTATCCATTTTAACTATTATATATAATAACATATTAGATCCTAATAAATAAGTCTTAAAAATCAATACTATAGTAGCATAAGCCGGATCTCCTAAATCCCGAGGAAAATAGATAGAGATAATTCTATAACGCCCATTAGCCCATATATAACGAGTAATGAAGACTAAGCCCTGGGGAAAGGCAACCCATCAAGCCCGTATTATTAGGATACTAGGAGCTAACTCGCGGGAACGCGTTGATATTGAGGATCTAGTAGTTACTAATAATATTGCTTACGCCCTAGCTGAGAAGAAACCCAAGCGTTATGCCGGATTAATAACTATTATGGCTTAGGACGGATAACCCCCTATTAATATCAAGAGGCTAGCTACTAATATCACGCTTGAGATATCTTTAGTTAATCTGATGCAATTAAGTCCTAAGTTCTTAAAGACGTTGCGCGCCTTGTTATAGCAAGTAGTCGTTTAGAAACCTCATAAAGGGAAGAAAAAAGTAGTTGTGGACTCTAACCTAGCGATAGCTATTAATAAATCTAGTAATATTAAGACCACTAACAACCTGAGATCAAATATCTAGTTATTCTCTAAGAATTATGAAGCTACACGTCTGTTCCGCCTGGAATACACGTTATCTACCCCTGCTTTATTTTATTATTTACTAATATGAGCGGCGTAAGCTAATTAAGGTTCCGAAATAAATAATATATTACCCCGTCTTATTAAGGAATATGGATTTACTTGATATCCTCTTACTAGGTTTAGATTTAAAGGCCTAAATATAGGTATAGCTAGTAGATTAATATATAATATAATATATTTTATAGTAATTAAGATCTCAACCTATAGTATTAAATAGGAGATCTAGGTATATATTTATCCTAGAGACTTAGATTAGTTAGTTCTGCTATTACTAGGAATACTATGGTTATATGACGTGCAAGCTGTTATTAACCTCTAGGCTAGTTGAATGTGGATTGGAGACACTTATTGCGGAGAGCGTGCTATCTAGATTATAAGCCCCCAAATAGAAATATCTACTAATTAGAAGCTTATCTTATCCCTAGTAACTAATACTACTAATTTAACTAAATAAGATTAGTTAGTTAATATTATAGAGGAGGTGGATTCTAGTTTTAACTATTCTAATAATTCCTCTTCTAATAACTCTATTACTTTATCTAATTTAGAAAACTAGATATCCAGCGCCAACCTAGGCATATCATTAAAATGCAGCCAACAGACACAACATTATTACTATCAACAAATAATAAAACTAAGATTATAGATTTTAGAGCTAGATTCTCCTATTTATAGGATACTAATATAGCGTAGTTAATATCACATACACCTCATTTAATAAAAGCCGACGACATCTAGTTAGAGTATAAGTTATTTTATATATTAAGCTCTGCTATTAAATAATTAGAGTTACCCTTAATATAACCTGAGATTAAGCCCCCTATACTACCTCAACCTTTATTATAATAAACTTTATTTCTAACTAAATGACGCATAGAACGCCTATTAACTAACTATAACACGCTAATAGCGGATATTAACTTATGGTGGAATAAAGAACCTATTTATTTAGGCCCCAATATACCTAACTCTAATATAGAGGAAATAAAGCAGGTAATATATATATATATTATACGTTGTTTTCAAGCTTTTCTAACAACTTTCTGGCGACCGATTTATATACCTATATCCCATATTTAAGAGAGAGAGCCAAGCTATAGAACTTAAGCTATTGAAAGCGTTAGAATCTAATTGAAAAGTACTGAATAGATAGGCTGGTATAAGAAGGATTGGACGTTAGATTATATAAATCTACAGTTGTGGCTAATAGTGTAGCATCTAATTAGGGAGCATAACTAGTATTAGTATAGAAAAATAAGGATTCTTAGGGTAAATATTATTTTATAATTAATTACTATAATATTAATAAGTAGATTCCTACCTCCCTAATTCCGCTATTACGTGAAATCTATAAAAACTTATTAGATCCGCGTATTAGGTTATATTCGTCATGGGACCTGAAGCATGCGTACTAGTCTATTCCTATTCACCCGGATTACTATTATATCTATATGTTTAATATTCCTAAATACCCTTAATTATAACTAATGAGAATATAATAAGGCGCAAAGGTATCAGCTTATTAGATAACTAAGTTTAGTAGGATCTTCTTGGGCCTAATCCCAGAACTAAAGCTAGAACTATCACTACTCATCCCATTAGAACAAGGGGGAATAGCGCCTATTGATATATACTTTAATAATATCTTCATAAAGTTTCAGACCTAGAAAGAAGAATGGGAATTCGTCAAGCATTATCTATTGCCTTGCCTATTGTGGGCTATAGTATAGTTATTTTAGAAGAAATTAGTTTAGAGCTAATATTAATTGTTGCTATAGGTTAGACTCACGAGATCAGTAGCGTCACTTTAATTAAGCTAGACCGCATTGCGAAGATTAAGGAATAGCTAATGCCTATAAACCAGACCGGAGTTCAAGCATTCGTCGCTATAATAGGACCCTACTAATAATAGATGAAAAATTACGCTAAAGTAGCCTAACTATTATATCACCTGACTGGATCCGTGCTATAGCATTAGGGACTATCTAAAGCCCTATTATTTATGTTAGTAAAGTAACTAGTAGAAGACTCCGTTAAATTATATGGATTAATAGTTAGTAAGCCTGTTTAGCTCTATACGGATGTATTGAAATATACGGGTAAATATATTATTCTATAAAACCAAGCTACTAGTTAAATCCCTATTCTATATAATTTATTCTTACTAATAAAGACTTAATGAAACTATAGAACCTATAAGCGTAAGTTACTAGTAATAATTGAATTCTGCTATTATTATTTATATTTCCTTTATATGGAGTTGCTATTAATTATATATATAGATCATAAACCCCTAATATACTTCCTAATATTAGCTTATTATAATAGGATCTATATAAGATAGGTATTTGAATTGAGAATACTAAATATCTAGATTAAATATATCTAGGGCAGGCGTAACGCTACTGCCAACGCGTTGTCTAGAATAATTTTTCCCTTATATGACTATAATGGCGACTAGTTAGATATATTTAGTAACTAATCTGACAATAGGCAATAGAGATAAAAAGACGGGACTAGCAGTTATAAAGAGCTATTAAGACGGACATTAGATAGCTAACTAGATCTAAAGAACCTTACTGATATCACAGATACCCTATTCACTAAACGAGGAGATAACCTACCCAACCCCCTTATAGGCCCCATCGAGGGTATAGCGACAGCCGCTAATGCAAATATAGCGGAACTCTTATTAAAATAGCTTGATGACCTATAGTATGAGGAAATTATTATATTCCTGACCTAAAGCGGAAAGTTTAATAATTATTATAATTACTAATTAGCTAACTAGTGCAGATCTTTTATACTAGTCGATAGCATTCTATATAATATGCACTAGGGGATAAAACGGCGCTATTTAACCTAATTTGAAGTTGCTGAGGCTTATTGAAAAGCGCATGATAATGCTAGGCATTATAGGCTAAATATAATGAGACGTCAATTAGCAGAAAATATCTTTTAGCCAATAATATTATCTGACGTTATTAAGTATATTAATAGATGCTAGCCTTATGCTAGCGTGGGACCCCATACACTACTATATCCTAACTAGATAATAATATTATCAGAGCCCCTATAAGTTATTAGAATTAACTATTTAAGACCGTTACCTATATCTAATTAAGGGAAGATATACTTATTAGTTTAGATTAACTACCTAAATAGATTCTACTAGAGAAAACTAGTTGAGACCGCTACTATAATAGAAGCAATCCCTCATATTAAAGACTAGATAACCGTAATTAGAATATTACTATAAGTAATATACTTAGACGCTAGCGGCGCTTTTATCTCAAGGGACTTCAAAGTAGCAATAGCGCATTAGGGGACTAGCGTAGTGCCCGCACCTGCAAAATCTCATAAGTTAGTTAGAATAATTAAAACATATATTTATTTAATTATGGACCTTAATACTAAATAAATCTTAGGTGGGAAGTTCCTATCTAGGGACTAGGATCTATACTATAATGATATATTATGAGATATTAATAGATAGTAGATGCTGATAATTAGATACTTATTGGCTGAGATCCTGCTAGGTCGTGAGATGATAATATTATTACCACATTTAATATTGCCTACTTCTGCGATTAAGCTACTAGAACCTGAGGAGTTAGTAGATGCTGTTATAGCTTACGTCGCTATTATGGATTATTGGAGAAGAGTTGTTATGAAAATGCGGGATGCTCAGAACGCCGCTAGATTAGTAAAATATAAATAGAGAGTCATAACCCCATTTAAGTATAGTAATCTCATTATATTAGCGTAAGATGGAAAGGTACTAAAATTTGAACCTTATTAGAGAGGCCCTTTTGTAATTAAATATTGTATTAGATATATTGCCTATTAAATTAAATAACTAAATAGAACCCTAATCCGAAATAACTAATATTAGGATTAACTAAAGTTATTTTTACTACGCAAAGGGTATCTATAATCTAGTACTAATTTAATATTACTGTTCTTATAGTTATTAAGGCGATATTAATAAGCTTATAACTAATAATAGCTAGAGTATATAGATATTATTAATATAGTTAGGTTATTAATTAAGTCGCTCCTTCTTTTTATATTTCTAATAAGCACCTTCTTCTCACAAGATAATAATTTATTTTTAGATTGCTCCTTCCTTAACTATAATTACTATTGCACCTTCCTTTTAAACTAGAAAACCCTAGGTATATAAGAAAAATCTTTACGCCCTTTTTAATTTTCAAACTCTTCTACCTTTATAACTACCCTTATTACTACTACCTCTTCTTTACCCCCCCCCCCTCTACTATGTAATTACTTCCTTATTCTCTTCTATCTTACCTATTATTAATATTAGTTCGCTATTCTTATCTACCTTAGATAGTATTATTTTACTATATTATATTATACTAATATTATAGTCCCCTTTATATCTCCCTTAATCTAATAATAAGGTATACCTAAGAGCCTAACCTGGACTTATAAAGACGATATTACCCTCATTTGCATTTCTAGATAGAAGTAGAACCTACCTAATTTTAATTAAAAATAAATAATTACTTCATTTTCAATATCTAGTTCCTAACCTTTAACTCCTAGAGCCTATTTAACGCTACCCGATATATTTTCTAGTAAGAGAAAGGCTAGAAAAGCGGGAAAGATTGTGAAACGATAATCCCTAGTAGGAAAGTTAGCTATATTTACTAAGAAGAATATAATAGGAGGGGAGGATAAAGTTATTACTAATAATTATAATAATGAATATTAAGAGGAGAGCTATTAATAGTTAATCTATATAACTAGTATAGTTACTAACAAGGGACTTAAGGCTAGTATTTTCAATGCTAATATAGTTAAGGAGTTAAATATATAGGCTAAATAACCTATCTTTAGAACTATAATAAGTATCTCTAATAGCCTAAATTATTAGGAAATTAATCTCACTATTAATTCAACTAATAAAATAATTACTAAGATAACTCTATAGGCGTTCGCAATTCGCATCATATAGTTAAAGGGAAAATAGAATAACTTATTTAGATCCCATAAGGACTTGTAATAAGTATTAATAGCTATAATTATTATTATCTACGCGATCGAATGCAATAAGCTAATTAACCTAGAACTAATTAATCCTATCTATATTATCCTGCTTAATAAGGTTTAATACTAGGGACTATTTGCGAAGAGACCTATAGCATTTTCTTAAGAGCAAACCATTAAGCCTAAGGATATCACTAATAAACCTCTCATTCCCGAATTAGGCCTTACTAATAATACCGATGAGGATCTATTCAAAATACCTCAGAAGGAGGCCCCAGCTCTAGCGGGAGAAGGATATAACAATACGGATAATAATGAATTAGATAGAGAGTTGGGTGCCTTTAAGATATCGACTAGCGCTGGACGCAATGCTAAAAACCCACATAAGCCTATTATTATTAACAACAATAACGTGGTTCCGGGAATATCTCATAAATTCAGCTATAACCTATATGCTAATAATAGATATTATAATAATGATTACATCTCTAAGAGTGGATTTTTAGGAGTAGATCACTAGTTTACTAATAGTAAGAAGAATAAAATGCGACAGGAGGCCGATAATACCATTAGTTTAGCTCTAGCTAAGCATTAACTAAAGATTAAGTTGAGATAGCTTCAAGAGTTACTTATATTAGAAGGTTATAATATCGCCAAGGGAAAGCGAGAGTTTGTGAAGGAACAGTTAGTATTATTAGAGATAGTTAAGTTGGAGTCTCAAGGATCCTATTACCTATCCGTTATCTTATCAGCTATATCTACTCCTATAAAGCGTTATTAGGGACCTAGATTAGTTATGAGCGTAAAGAAACGCAGATAGTAAGGCTGTATAATTATATTAGTACCCCTGTAATCTTGGTGCTTAATATATATAATTAAAATTCAATATAATTATAAATTAAAAATTTAGTAGTAGATTGCGTGGGGTTTTTAATATTAGAGGTAGTATAATAGTATTTAATTTTTAGGCCTAGCGTGGTAGTATAAATAGCTTTATTAGTTTTTTTTGGAAGGTTGTTAGTGGGGGCACTAATATGTGGTGGGACGTGTGCGGGGCAGGAGTTATCCAGGGCCATCGGAGTCCCAAATTGGGAAGGTCCGTTAGGACATTAGGAAGGAGAAATTCCTTCTATGTATTTAGCCCAATGCATCGTCACAACCTAGCTAAAAAAGAGATATCCCGTCTACAACTACCACATTCCGCCCCAACTGCGAGGCACATTGTTTGCCAAGGCTTCCAAGGGCTTCCAAATCCCTAACATCGAGGGGGCTAGAAGATGCGGGTTCGACTCTTGGCCCTCGTTGATCCTGTCCGTCGTTACGTCGACGACCCGACAGTGACACACAGGCTTCAGGTGTGTGTTTGTGACCCCCAAATGCTCCCCAACTCGGTGGTCAGGCAAGGGTGGGTGGGTTGTCTCTTGTTAGCACAAGCTGGATTTGGCCATGGTCTGTACTAACACCGGCCATCACCGCCGGATCCCAGTCCCTGCGGCCGGAGCATGTTGCTTCCCCACAGCGACGACGCCGTCGCCGAGACCAGGGTAAACTCGGGTTTATCTCAAGCTTCGCCTCAGTGGCTCCAACAAGACGGGTACCCGCTTGCTACAGTGCTTGCAGTAGTGCCTTGTTGCTTTGGCAAGCGGCGGAAGAAGTTGGTGGTGATGAACCAGGGAGAATGTGCTCAGTCCCACGAACACTCATTACTCGTTTCTGGCCATGACGAGAAGGATAGTACTGAAGGTCAGACCGGTGAAGCACTGGCTGCCCAAATCGACGACAATACCCAAGCACAGGGAGCAGGTGTCCAGATTCCAGAACACAATTGTCCAAGCCTATGCCTTGATCCAGGAAACGGTTCGCCAGCAAGGCTATTCTTGTCCAGCCGCAGCGCAGGAAGCCAGAGCTGAAGACTGATGAGCGCTCTGAGCAATCGGTGGACGGAGCGGCGTGACGTGTCCGCCGCCGCCACCACCACGACCGCCGTCCTCGTGCTGACTGACAACTTACGTATGATCCCAATCCCACCCCAAGCGTCGATAATCCGTCGTCATCACTTCCGTCTTTGATCCGGGCTTTTGCCTTTCGACCTGCTTGTCCCGTTCAAGCGCTTACCGCATGTCTTGTCTGCCTGTTTGGGAGCGTTTCGTGCCAAGCCGCGATACGCATCGCAACGCGGGTTCCTTTTTCTCCTGTTTCCTGCGCCAGCGAAACCTAACAGCCTTTCTACACGCGTCCGGCCTCAACGGATGACTCCCTCCAAGCCCTCCGGGCGGGGAGCCGGGATGTGAGCCAACGACGACGTGGGCAGGCACACAGTGATCTGACTACGACTTTGTGTCATTCATTGCAGCCACCGTCAGTCGCTTCCTGCAAGACGATCCCTCTGCCGAAAGGGAAGCTTGACGTTCGTTCGGCTCGGTCGTCCGCCACGCCCACACACACACATACACACGCCCACACACACACACCCCTTTCCCAGCACCATGCCAAACGCAAAACGGCTATGCGCGCACCGCGTGAGCGCGGTCTGGGCTGGTTGGTCGGCTCACTTCGCTGCTTCGTTGCCTGCAACACCACACGTCTATCAATCGGTTTGCGACGCTGGGCCGGCGATGGATGACACATGCACCACTGGGTGTTGGTAGTGACATGCGAGCGGTGAGAAGTGCCTGCGTGACCACCACGTTGGGAACGTACATGCCGCCGGGCGTACCGTCGTTTTGTTCGCTTTCGAAACTGCGTACTGTTTGTAAAAGTCTTTGCTAGCCGGGCGTTGGGCCGGAAGCAAAATATGTCTCGGTAACCGCAAGGCCCTCAAAATCATTGAACGACCCGAACGGTTCCGTCAAGTGGTTCTGGGCTCTCCCTTGCCTTGCCTTGCCTCGACCGTCGACCGCAAGCCGGGGAGCTGTTGCGCTGCAGGTCGCGGAGATGCGCGTGATCTTGCTTACACACACACAACACACACACACACACGTGTACACATACACGAAAGATCATGCTCATACGCCCTGCGTGCGAGTCTACGCTATCAACTTCGCAAACCTCGGCGGTCGGTCTTTGTTAGTGGGTGGTTTGGCCTGTAAAGGCCTTGCCCGAACTCGGGCTTGGTCTGTGGCTGTAGGCTACTTGCCACTGCCCTGCTCCCGATGACCACGGTATTCTCTCCGTCGTGTCGGATCGTGCCGTTAGGTAGAGCGGGTGACTAAGCCAGAAGCACAAAGTGGAACTTTGCGCTACCGTCTGCTCGGCAATGAGGCGAAGTGTCTGGTGACAGACATATTTTATCCCTGTGGTACACGATGATGCCTGCAGTGGGTTCACTCTCGGAATTCGCTCGCCTGGCTCGTGATACTCCAGGTCGAGCATCGGACGTGGCGAAGCTGACGATGACGGCAGCATTGTAACACACTGTGCCATTCGCATCGCGACGAACAATACATCTTGTTACAATTATGCCTCAAATGAGGATGGCGTCCTGGAAAGATGGCAAGACGCCTCTGCAGTGACGGCCAATAACGTCATCCCTTCACGACTCCTGTTCATCAACTAAACACATCTTATTTCCCTGCTGCACAACCACACATAAATCATTGCAAGGCATAAAACGCATCAGTCCCGACTCCCGAAGGATCGTTAGACTCCCGGGGTCCGGCTGTCTGACTGCATTAGAGATCGGATACCTTTAATAAACACTCGTCTCCTTCAGCAAAGCGTGACATAAAGCAATCAACAACGGATGAAAGGAAGGGGGTTCATGTCTGCCCCAGCGACGAATGAGGAGTTGTGACGACCAGGGCACTGGGGCGGTCTCATCCGCGCGAGTTTCGCCTTTCACAGGTGTTTTTGGTTCAGGTCTGATGTATTACGCTTGGCTGGCGGTTTCGAAAGGCGTTGGAAGGGCCATGGAAAACCAGCGAGCGCAACCTCGAAAAGAGTAAATCGGAAATTATAGATGCTTTGCAATATAGTTGCAGAGGATGCATCGAAACATGTTCGCCCGCGGGACAGTTTTCTTTCCTAACGGGAACTATAACCATCTCGCAGCAGCATCCTTGACGATATGGTTGTCGTTGAGGTGTACTCTGAAAATACCAATCCAAATTGGAGTAAACAGTCAAATTGAACTGAAGACCAACTACTCGTTTGTCGTTGCCTGCAAGTCTTCACCCCCCACCCCCCCAGAAAATTAAACGAGATTTACGATTCGACTCGACAGCGCGGGCGGGCGTACCAATCCACGGATGATGTCAGTTTTTCGACACACCTCATGCAGACCTTGATCGTCTCGTACGCCCTTTCTTCAGACGATTCGCCCGTACGTACCGCTTTGGCCGAACCGCGGGCGCGCGGGAGAGTCGAGACGTCGTCCGTCTGCCTCTGCGCTGTGTGCTACGACCGTCGGGAGAGCTTTAACCCTGCCGGTGCCCCTCTTTGCAGAGATTAGCTTTCACGGGCGGACGGAAGATGGATCGGAGGAATATTTGGTTCAGGGACCACCTGGCGCACAGAGCGAGGGGTTGTGGCCATGTGATGGTTTTACTTTTTCATTTTCTTCTCTCTCCTCTGACCTGCTCTTAACTAAATGGAATAAAGCCATAATGGTCACTCCACCCGTTTTAACTAGTTCTGCTCATCCTTGACGGCATGGCATGTCTTGACGGAAGACAGGCCCGGAAGACAGGCCGTGGACGAGAGAAAGGTTTCGAGGGCCTCGTGTGGGGATCAACTCGTATCACCCGGCGGCGTGATACCTTGTTTGAGCGGAAGCTTGTAGGAAAGGGCAGCTTTTTTTTCTTCTCTTGGAATTTATGAGAGAGAAAAGAAAGGGTACTGAGCTGAGTGAGGGGTTTTTGCGCGTTTGGCTGTTGACATGAGTCTGCGGGATCGCGGCTTGCGTTCCGGAGCTCGGGGTTTTTTTTTTTTTTTTGTTATACCTTCTGGGCGGTCCGGATTTTCAGACACTTTCCGCCATTGGGAAAGCCGATGGCTGGATCTGGTTTGGAGCATATATTATATCGTGAGATCTGCGTGATGAGCTGTGAAGCTGGGTTTGGGGAGGAGCCCTTTTCTGATTCCGTGAAGTTATGGCGATGATGTGCAACGCTTGCCTTCTGTTCTCTTCCGAGTGGTTGGGAGGCTGGCGGCAATTTGGAAAACGGCCTTCAATCTTTTTATAGAAAAAAAAAAAAAAGAGAGAGAGAGAGAGTGAGGCCACCAGAACGCTTTAATGCCCCATAGCACGAGAGAGAGCATCATCCTGCGCCATGCACGCGATGCTCTCGGCCGCCTTGTGCGAGTTGGGATCGCGAGAAATCGCGATGAATTGTCGAGAAACCCTACCCAGGTTTCTTGCGTGGGAAAGTTCAAACTAAGCTCCTCAGGACTTCCAGGGCACGCACCGCTTGCAAGGCTTGACTGAGCCAGTTGTCCTTCTGAAAATTGATGTCGTCCACAGTCGTCCCCATCGTCGTTATGTTTCTTCCCGTTCCTGTTGCTCATCCTGTTTCTGCGTCACACACACACACACACACACACACACACACACACACACACACACACACACACACTCTCTCTCTCTCTCTCTCTCTCTCTCTCTCTCTCTCTCTCTCTCTCTCTCTCTCTCCCCCCTTTAGTGTCGCGTTCTCCATATCTCGGTTCTTGTCTCGTGAATGTTATGAGCATGCTCTCCCCGTCTGACGCCAATGTTTTCGCCGTTATGATTCGAGTTTGATATACCAGCAGCTCGACTAAGTCCAGCTCGACTAAGTCCAGCTCGTATCCCTCCACACACGATATCCCGACGGCCATGGACATTTTTTCTTTGACCGTTCCACCGTCCTGTCCTCGGAATTCATGTGTGTAGATAGTGCTGTTACGCCATGTCTTCGGACTTACCCAGTCCATCGCTGTGGTGGAAACTTGTTATGACGCTGGGAGCGTTCAACAAGTGACATACACGGTGGCCCAGGGCCTAGAGCTGTTGTCAAAATTCACCCACGAAACCTCCCGGCACGTTGCGGGTCTGGGAGAGCTTCGAGAAAGGACTTGGTTGGATTTGGATGGACGGGGTTCTCTTGCATCATAGATCAACACAATCAAACCATACGCAATTCCCAAGTAGGACACAATCGAATAAGCCTCGCCTCTTATAACATCGTTGCGTCGTGGGCCCGAAAGCTTGCGAGATCAGCCTCACAACAAGGTTTCTTAGCAAGTAATGGGCCATACCCCGATCTCATGAATCATCTAGTCCTACATACGGCCCTGTCAAACACCCACGAACCTCTCCTCTGGCTTTCACCATCCAGCTGCGAAGTAGGTATTGTATCCCTCCAAGTCCCTGAAGACATTAACATGGCAAGTACCGCCACCGAAACCCCTTCCTACCGTAACGCCAAGCCAAATAGACAAAACACACACCAACACAACAGCAAATCAAGTCTCCCATTCGGAATCCCAAACCGTCCGGAACTGGTACGGATATCCCTCCCTGTAGTGACGACAAGTTCCGGGCTGCGAGCCGCAGAAGGCACAACTGGCCCCCGTCAAGTAAGAAGACCAGCGCTCATCAGGCGTGTGGTATCCACCGTTCTGGGCGACTAATACCTGCTAGGCATGTTTGGCTTGCGGAACGATGGCCTTGTCGATCAAGAGCCGGCCTCTCGCCATCGAATCCTTTTCGGTTCCGAACCGGCTTTCGAACTCTCTCTGCTCGGCCTGGTGTCTCTCCAGACTCTCGCGGCACTCGGCGGGGAGCAGAGCCTTGATGTCGTCGCCGATGGCAAGGATGCCGTTGAAAGGTTTAAGGAAGTCGGGGACGTCGGCGGGGCGTTTGCCGGCGCTTTGGACGCCGGCGCGGGGTGTCTCGTACACAATGTCGACGACGTTGAAGTTGCGCTGGATCGCTGGCGTGACCCCGGGGAAAGAGGAACTGGTGTCTGCGGCCTTCTCTGGGTGGACGATCTCGACGCGTGCGCGCGTGGGTTGTGTGTTAACCGGTTGCTGCATGATATTTGTGTGAATGTCGTAGGCACCCTTCTGGAGGTTGAGCATGCGGATGGCGTTGAGGCGGGAGTTGAACTCGCTGTGTCACGTTAGAATGTCCATCTTTTCTGTTTTGCCATTCGACTCACCTCGCAGCACGGGCGTGCTCCAACTGCCAGTTGGTATCGTTGACATTCACACGCTTCTTCTTCACCTCGGTCAAGCCCGCCAGCGGATCCGATGCCGCTGGAGTCTGATTCGTATGGTAGACCGCACTCGCACCAAACCATGCGACGTATTGGTTCGTGTTGTACGGCTGAGAGGGGTCGAAGACATCGCCGGGGTCCGCGATCTCACCCTCGACAACACCCGCTGCACGCTGGTCCGCAACACGGTAGTCGTCGATAATGTTCCTGCCTCCGACAATGATCCTGGCGCCGAACTCTCTGAACACAGATCGCGCAGTGACAATACCAATGGCACGGCCCTTGTACGAGTGCGGCATGATGTTGCGCTCAATCATGTCCATTTTCTCTTCGTCGCTGATGATGATTTTGTACAGCTTCGGGTGCTTGTTGAAGAATAGGTAACTGTCCCTGAAACCCACGCAACGCGCCGGCTCCGTCGACAACATGTACTGCCTCTCGCCGCGGTCCTTGACAGTAAACGTACGGCATCGGTACTGCCGGCCGCCGAGCAAGTTACCCAGTTTGTCGACCTTGGTCTCGCCCTCCGGGTCCTCGGGGAGCACGCACTCGTCGTCAACGATGTCGACCTCGGTGCCTTCCTTGTCGATGGTTTGCTTGAGCTTCGGCGGCGCCTGACCGGGCTGTGGTCTACGACCGCCTCTGCCGCGCCAGCCACCACGACCTCTGCGCCGCGGGGTGTCGGCCTCGGAGGCGGGCACAGTGATCATGTTATCCCAGCCAGGAGGCTTGTTCTTGGGCGGTCTTCCGAGTCGCTTGCGGCGGATGACGGGCTCGGTGGGTGGTGTGGGCTCCTTGACTGATGGCTCGGAGTCCTCTCCGTCGTCGTTAGCGGGCTCCTCCTCGCCATCGTCGTCGGCTGCCTCCTCTTCGCCGGAGTCGTCGCCCTTGGGCTCCTCGTCTTCGTCTTCATCGTCTTCGGGTGGCGCGTCGACGTCAGGCTCGGACTCGACCGCCTCGGCAAGGGGCTCGTCATCATCGATGCCCTCGAAGGCCCTGGGTGTGCTTTCTAGAGAGTGATGCACGTTAGTTCACTAGTCCTGGAGCGTTTGAAGGTGTTGCGCAAGGTAGATGTGTAAGTGACTAGAATGGAGGGATGGTGTGATGAAAGGGTGCTTTGTGGACAGGTGAGTTTGCAGAAAACACCAAGAAACGCTCGGGGCAGGTCGATGATGAACTCGTCGTAAAAGACAAGTGCAGGAATAAACATGGTGATCGCAAGACAAGGGGAGGAAAAGCTTAAGCTCACGCAGGGCTGCAGAAGCTCGCTTGGCAGCGGCTCTGCCTGATCTAGACCGTCTTCCTCCCATGCTGAAAGCGACGCAGATTGGAAGCTTCGCGACGAGTGGAGAGGGGTGAGCGACTCTGTCGATGCAGTTCGCTAGCGTCTGGGGGTGCGAGGCTGAACGGTTGAAGGCGCAGGTCGAGACGGAGTCGCGACGCGAAACAAGGCTCGGTGGGTGGTGAGTGGGAAAATATAATTGGGGTCCTTCGAAGTGATGTGATTGGCCTGTTTGAGCTCACAGTACAGGAAATCTATGTACTGTAACAAGCACTGTATGCAAACTGCTAACCAAACTGCCTGAAGCCATCTACGGTTCTGTTCCACATGGGTTTGCGCCATCGCGCCTGACTGACTGCGGGAACGTATGGCAGAGGTAGACATATCCTTCCCCGTCTCTTGTCGCTAGTGCTACCACCGCTAGGACTCTTCGATATAGCTGTCACGAAGGGAAGTCACAGCAATGCAACATTCTGAAATCACGTAATTCCAATGTCTATACTAGTTCTGCTGGTTCCAATTCAAGGAAGGAGCAATCTGGGAATACTTTGCTAAAATTATGCAGAAGGCCTCCTCTGCCTCCAATTCCGAGGAACTCCCGCGGCCACATCGCAAGCAGCAACGTCATTTGTTCGCGATCGACCTCCATGCTCTGTTGTTTCAAGAGCTGCGAGATTGTGCCGTTCCAGGCATCTAAAATCGATCCACGCCCATAACGTTTGGGCAAAGGGAGACCACCCCTAAACGCCCGAATCAAGTTCAAATCGCATCTTTGACCTCCACCGGGTCACGTAGCCGGCAGCTGAGCTGCGGCCCCTGAAAAGCTTCGCAAATAATCTCCCGACGAATACGAAATTCCTAGGCCTCACCGTCTTCGGCAGGCTGCAACCGAATATTTTGCGCCGCACTCGCAGCGCAGCTGTGGCTGGTAGACAGCCGTGACGACCTCGCCGTGTCCTTCTAGTTCACAGGAAGGTCGTCGATAGCCTTCTGAGAGATACCCCATTCCTTTTCGATGAGACTCTCACGAGCTTGATACAGATACTTGTACGCCGTGCGAATGGTGCCATCACTGACACCAGCAGTTCCTGCAATCGCTTTCGAGGTTCTCTGCTCGCCGAGGAGATAGGAAGCCATGTAGATGCAGGCTGCAGCAACAGAAAGAGGGGATCGTCCAGCCAGCTCGGAAACAGTACAAGTCTTGCGGGCAAGAGCTCGGGAGACGTTTTCGACCTTTTGTGCGTTTCGGAAGTTGAGGTTGGACGTGAATCTGGTACAGAGATCCTCCGCACTGGTAGAGGCACTAGCCTTGTAACCATCGAGGTTGGATAGAGATCCGGAGCCCTTCGGGTTTTCATCCTTGACTTTCTGAAGGAATGCTTCGAGTTGCTTGAAGACTCTGCCAATTTCCTTCTTCGAGACGTGCGTAACTAGAAAATTTGCTGTCAGTTCATGATTGTCGCACCGCATCAACCACACCCCCCGGCAGAGCCTGCATGCGCCACGTCGCCTGGAAATGGCTTCTCCGGGTTCAAAGAGCGGCGGCTTACCCTGAAATATCTCTCTGAACGTTCTTTTGACAAGTTAGCATGTGACCAATGACCGTTGTAGCATAGGAGTGTCCGCTTGCGACGCAAGACGATCCGGAATTGAAGAAAAAGTGAAGGGAAAGCCAAGAACTTACCGTCCTACACCAGCTTGACGGCACGCAATGAAGATGCAACCTGCAATAACCGCTGAAGCATAACGTCAGTCTTCAGGTTCTGAAATGTGGCGAAACGAAGATACGGACCCTCTTGAGGTTTTCCCTGTGTTGGGTTAGCAATCCTATCCTGCGATCGCGGAATAACTCAATCAGATTACCTTCATGAATCCAGCATCGTGGGTCAACTTAAAGATGTGCTAAGGCTCAAGTCAGATTCAAACCTTCCGTACATGGTCCTTATTGGGAAACATGCCTTGGCGCTGTCGCTCACAGTTTTGCCGAGGTTCTATAACATGTTAGTAAAGCCTCCATTCCAGGAGACAGAGAAACTTACGATACTGTCCGAAAAGCTTCCGATGTCCTTGTATGCTTGAAGCAGAGACTTAGAAGCCTTGTCTGTCAATCTGGTTAGTGCCGGATACCCAGAGCGTGGAAGGAACGGGCTGTAATCTGAAGTGGTGGTGAGGGTTTAAAAAGGAGTAAGAGGTACACCGTCTCGCCGAGAGTAGGTAGCCCGCTGTACGCTTCCCCAAAATAACCGAATATTGACAAAACCCAGCAAAAAGGGACTGAAATATCCAGGACTTACCATTGGTGTTCTTTCCCTGCAATCTCGCCAAATTCTTGGAGTCCCGACCCTCTCCGAAAGCAATCGTCGTTTCAAGTTGGGAACCGTTCAGCAGAGGGTTCACCGCGTCACCGACACGAGAGGGGTCGTCGTTGCCCTGGTCGTCGTTGGCGAACGTACGCCACTCGGAGCGGGTATCGATGATACGCTCGCCGACGACGAGGCCGCAGGAACCGCAGACCATGTCGCCGGATGAGAACTCCTCGACCAGGTTGGGCGGGTACTCCTTGCAATCGGGGCACAGGGTGATCTCGTTCAAATCCTCCGAAAACGGGGCATTTTCCTCCGTCGCGGCACCGTTCGGGCCGAGCATCTTGGACTGGTACGGCTTGGGCGTGTAGATGTTGTTAAGTTCGTCGAAAACCTTGCGACGGCGCTTCAGCTCTTTCTTTCTCCGTCGGAGTTCCTGGCGCTTGTTGATTACTGCCTTGTAGATGGGCGGCTTCTCTTTCACTGTATTCGATTGGGTCCAAAGGAGGTCGTTGGTAAGTTGGACGAAGAGCGGCGAATGCAGCTTGGCGGTGTTGCGACTGGGCTTCGTCGGACGAAGGAAGGACCGTCTCAAAGGACGACCGCGGTTACTGCTTTGGGAATCGAAAAGCGAGTCTCGATTCCACGCCGGGCAGGAGGCGACAAGAAAGACGCAGGGATCTCCTGAGACAACTGTGATCGCTTTTCTTTCTTTAACGGAGATGGAGGGATTCGTTCAGCGGAGAGCGGCGAAGGCGGCTGAATGGATACCCTAACTAGACAACTTCAAGGTGAGCCATGATTTCCTGACTTGCGGCATAAAGTTTTCCTCTCTCACCAATGAAGACGACAGCGGCGGGTCGTAAGAGATGGGGAGAGAGGAGTATAGGAGTGGGCTAGGGATGAAGCAGGCTCTTCTTGCCAGCCGACCGATTCTACCAATGAAGGCGTCCGAGAATGGCGAAACAAAGAACCCCGAGTCCCAGATCGTTGAGCAGTCGGCTCGAAGGTCGTTTGCGACGGTCGCAAAGATGCTCAAAAACAGCAGGCCGGTTTCGAGATGCGTTTTGCGGCGGATTGCATACGATCTTCGTGGAGGCGAGCGAGTGACGTTGGTGGGTTGTAGGGGGGATAAGAGTAGGTTCGGATTGACGACGGAGGACTTTGGCCTTCTGCCTAGCGCTGCAGACCTCAAGGTGGCAGATGAGTCAGCAGAAAAGAACTACCTTAAGGTAAGGTACTCTGTTTGAGTGGGCGAATTTAGCGGCATACGCCACTGTCACGTGGGTCTGCACTTTAAGCTTTTCGTCCAGTCTGCCAGCTCATTAGGCAGCTTAGGCACCTGGGTACCAAGCTCTGCACCTGAATCTTCTTTGGGTCCACCGAAGTTTCCAGGCTGTTCACCGCAGAAGACGAAGGAGACCAAAACACTTCCCTCCTCTAGTACATACCAATCAGAGAGCGCGAAAATCACCACGACTTAGACAATAGAAGTTTTGAATAAGTTCAGTGTTGGGTATCAATACAAATGAAAGAAGGCAAAGAAAAGTATAAGAAAGAGCCTATAACAAGACCAATATCTTGTCCTGTCCCTCACAACCAGCCCAACCCAAGTGCGGCTAGATTTACACTCTAGAATGACCGCGCAACTTCCTTGACGGATCCCCGGAAGGAACGTAAATAGCCAACATGGGTGGAGGCACCGGCTTCCGGGCCTGAACCGGTGACGGGGATCTTGATCGCGGCGGCAGCGGGATCTCCACTTGCACAGCGGGGTGGAATTCGGCAAACTGTTTCCTTGATGAGGCAGAGGAGGACGTTTCCGAGTCAGACCTTGCCATGTGCGCTTCACTGGGCGCCCACTCATTTCTCAGGGTCTGATCTTGGTGATCCAGGTCGTATAGCGGCTCGGGCATGCGTTGCTGCATCGTTCCCAAGTCGAAATCCTCGTCGCTGCTGGAACCTTGGCTGTTCGTTCTCGACAGGGTCCGGCAGGCGAGAGACTTGCGGATCATGATGCTGCGCTGAAGCTCCTCCTCCTCGAGACGCTCCAAGGCGCTCAGCTTGCGCCTGCGGGCGAATTCCTTGCGTGTGAGGTATGGGTCTCTCTTACACGCCTCGCGGAACTGGCTGTTCTTCTTGCGGTCAAAGATATAGAATAGTGCGGCGGACATGATGGCGGATCCGCAGATGACGATTACAATAATAAGAATGGTTGTTGTACTGGTGACCGAGGTCGACTCGTCGTTGCCGGACGTGCCGCCGAGACCGTTGTTTGTGTCTATTGGTGTCGCGTCTTGTGTTGCTAGTGTTCGTCTGACAATATCGACCATGACAGGTGCCATTCTCTTGATCTTATGTATTTTGACGTGCGAAGTGGGATTTGGTGACAGCGGGCTGGAACACAGAGCTTGTCTGCCCGTCGGCCTTGTCTTCGGGGTAAGAGGGGTAAGAGGGAAAAGCTAAGGTCGGTCGTTGATGGTGCCGTTATAGTGTGCGCCGGCGCCGGCCTCCGGTGGTACCAGCTGATCGGGGACGGTGGGGGAGGAGGAGGAGGGGAGGGGGGTATGTAAGTGACGCGGCTCACTGGTGCTCCGGACGACTGCACCCAGCGAAGACAACGTGAACATGTCCTTGAGATATTCTCACTCGGGCTTTATGCGACAGACGGACGAATGCGTTTATGTGCTGACCTCGATGAGTCCGTGTCGAAGACGGAGAGGGATGTAGGTCCTTAATACCTATCCCTCCAGAGCATCGATGCAGCCTGGGCCTGGTGTGCCGCGGTGCGAGGCACGAGCGAGGCAGAAGCAGGGCCACAAGCAAGCAGCACTGCCAGGCGGATCGGAACCCGTTGCCCTTGAGACTTGGCTGGCTTGGGGAATACCCATGACAGGAGTGTGCATATCGTGGCGTGGGGAGAAGGGGACTTAGGGAAGTAGGGAAACAAAAAGAGAGCCGTAGGCAAGGCACAATATCGTTCACGGTTCGTGAATCATCGCTGCAGACGCCAACGGAGCACCTATCATTGGCTGCGCCCTCTTTTTGGCCCCCATGTCCCGTAACGCAAAGAAACGATACCGGTCTCCCGCGCGAACCGACAGAGGGTGGGTGTATTTGCAATGCGTCTTGATGCTGAGTAAGCTTTTGCTATTCTCAAATTACTCGAGATCGACGCAAATCGCAGGGTCCAATGTTATGTCTGCCTGCTGCCTTTCTCCTCTTGACTTGAAATGACCTTGGCTTGCCTGGCCAAGGATTTGACTTCCCGGACATCTGTTGTACTCGTCTGCCTGCTTCAGTGGCCCTCAAGGGCGTCGATCGGAGTGCACCTGAGCTCGGCCAACGCCTGGGCTAGGATACCATCACTTTTTGATCGGCCGTGAGTGGTGCGCTGTTGGACGAGCTTTCCCCTCCAGGCCAAGTGCGGGCAGCAGTTCCTGGGTTCCCCAATGAAGGACCCGTGAGGCGGAGTTGGGAACCCCGGCCAGCTCTTTTTAAGGTAGTCAGGTTTGCGCAGCGCAGGGTCGCAACGATGGTCAACCCATCAAGACAAAGAAACTAAAGCTCTTGGCATCGGAGCCTGTTGTCTGCGCCGTAGGCTCTGGCCTACCTCGAGATGCGCACCCTTCTTTGTCTCTTCCCCTATTCTTCCCAAGCGCTAGGCAAGCTATTCGCACTTACACAAAGAGCTAATTGTGGTATCGTGCGATGAAAGTCTTGGCTGGCGGTCCAGTGACGGCTCCAGACCACGAGGCAAAAGATGCTTAAAACTTAGCTCGAGGCGAGGAACCAGCCGCTTTGTTCATTCTGGGAGTTGAAGCTTATGCTGCACTCCAAAAGTTTCCATTCTGCTCAGGGCGCAAGGAGCTGTCCTTTGTCCCGTGCACCGTTTCAACGGTGCCTGTTCCCATTGTTCAGGATGGTCCCTGGAGCGGCACTCGGTGAGACTCGGTCTCGGCTCATGAGCATCACAGACTGAACAAACGTCACCAAGCATAGGAACCCCTGCTCGGCGAAGGGAGATACCGCCGGTGAGCCATGTTGTTCCTTGGAAGACACAAGATGGCATATCGGACTGTTGGCGCCTGAGTCGAGGGACCAAGATCGGCCTCAGACCCCAAATTTTAGGCTGACTGACGGGACTGTCGACGGGCCCGCGGGTGAACTGACATTGCCTGATCCCGTCACCAGCTCCAACGGCGACTTTTGCTGACCTTCCGAGTGCTCTCGATGCATGGGTCCGGCGCCGTCCTTTGCCGCGCTCATTGATGTGGATGCCAAAGTCGAGTTGATGTCTCTCCCGACCGAGTTTGGCAGCTGATTACAAGTCGCCGATGCTGTGCCGCATCGTAGCGTACTGCTCATCATCGCGCTATCTGCCCCAAGGATGACGGGTAGTAGGAAAACGACGCAGGGTTAATTCTTGGCCTGCTCTTGTGCGAGCCGATCGGGCTCTTTGGTCGGCCGCAGTCAGCGACTGGTTGCCATCATCTGAGGTGCCGCACGCTGAAGAGCAACATATCGCACATGGGTCGTTTACGCCGCATCGCCACGCTAAATGCCTCATTTGGCAACTGATACGTATACGCAGTCTTTTTTGGAATCGTGTGCGCTTCTGAATTGCTTCATGCTTCACACGGCGTCGCAACATGCAATTCAAAATTCGTGCGGATGAGTTGCGTCGAGCTCCGAAGTGAGGCAAAACCATGTCGTCTCTTCTTCCGAGATTTGACTTCAAGGCCGCATTCGGATCGTCCCCCAAAAGAGCTCCCGGAATGATACTTCATACATCTTGCTGATAAGTGTTCTGGTCCCTGAATGATTCGAATTGAGTTGCCAGGAAAATTCAGATACCCTGGAACCCGTTCCTCCGACTGGCAAAACAAGAAGATGGCTCATGCACTCAGCCTCATATCCCACTGACTTCCGTTGGTCACCCGCGGGCCGCCGTCAGCCAAAACCGCGAACTCCCTCGGTTGCTTTTTCTGCGGCCCCTTGGCCGCTAGGTTGGCCAGCAGGAAATAGCTTCGGGTGCTTGCCGCCCGCCCGTCTGCTTGCTGACGATCACCGAGTGAGACCCCCACAAATGGCTCAATGTCGCAGTGCGGAGACGACGGCCAAGACATTCGGTCTCGTCGTAAAAATGGGTGAAACCAGCGGCACAGTAGCGCGGCTGTGTTATTTTAGACATGCTGGATGTGACCATGGAAGCGACGGACCGCCGCGCGATTGTGCCGTGAAGACAACTGGGGCGATGTGAACCTGCCACATTGCACTGCTGAAGAAGCCCATTCCAGGGCCAACCGCTCGCAAGAAATGGCATGACGACATGCGTCCCGCGCCGCTGAGGCACACTGAATACTACAATTCGGGAAGCGAGTTATTCAGGACCTTCGGCTGTCGATGAGTGGATATGAAAGCACTGTCCCTCTGTAATATGCATGTCAAGTAGAAACTCATCGCTCAGCCACATGTGAGCGGCTGCGCTGGAGATGTGCTGCGTGATGCTGCGAACTTCGAACTTCTTGGGCCCTCTTTTTGCCGCAGTCAGGCCGGGAAGGATTCACGATGAGGACGAAGATAAGCCGTCGCTTGCCAGTCATTTGCGACAGATTGCTGACCGTCGTAGAGATTGATGACTGAAGCCCGGAGGCGCAGCTTCATGTAAACGTGGACGGTCCTAAAGTGCCTTGGCAACCGATTGCTCTGCTAATCGACCTGCCACTGTAGCGCAATAGGCCAAGGCATGTCACAGCGCCCGATTACGACGCTTTCCCGCATTTGAGTAAAGTAGGCTGTGCTTTCCCGCACAGCGATAGCATCGCGACTTGACTAGGCCGTATTGTCTTGGGAATCATTGTGTCTTGCGGCTTTCTGCCGCCTTCTGATCTCACATATAGCTTGGGAGTGTCTAGTACGACACCCCATATAACGTTTTCACAAGTGGTAGGGCTTATCCGACCTGATGATGTAAATCTCTCCAACAAGAACTGTGCAGCCGACAGTCATGGCGATGGCGATGATGGGAACATTGACGCGTGCGAATTCCATCCTGCGGACGTGAATATGCTTTCTCTCGAGAATGTCGCGCCACAACAAGCCTGCCAACGATGCGCTAAAAGCCGTACTGAATGCGCCGTAGTTGACGCCGAGCGCCATGCTGTAAACGGTCGCCCAGAATGTCCGATCGCTAATAGGGTCACTGCCGGGTTGCCTGTGTATTTCCTGCCAGGTCTGGATTACACGTGACAGCAGAATCGTTGTGCCAATATTGGTTCCTGCAAACTAAGCAGCCACCAAAGTTAGCAAGTATGAAACGGGGCTTCGCAATCTCGGGCAAATACTCACGTTGCAGAGGATCACCGAAAGAAACCCCATGCCGCCGATAGCGCCAATGGTACCTGTCTTTTCCACCCAGTGATCCCATCCGTATGCGAAGACCGAAACCCAGCCTTTGGTGACCAATGATTGTACCAATACGAACATGGCGAAAGCAAATGGTACGAGTGCGAATGGTAAATGCGATACCACTGCCATGACGGTTGGAAATGTTTCCTGCGACCATCGGTACCCATCTTTGCAGAGAGACGCAAGGGTCGCCTTGTCCTGCCTTCGACCAATGCTTTGGTCAACGTCATTGCGATTCCTTTCCTCCAGGTCCGTGGACTGTTTTTCGTTCACTGGCATCTTTATCCCTGAGATCAAGATGCCGTGGGTTGGGGAATCTGTGTCTTTCCGGCGTTGAACTCCTTCCGGCTTGTCAACAGCAGTCGATTCACTGCTTGGTGGACGGCTACTATCCCCGTTTCCTACAGCCGTAGACATCGATGGGTCTAGGCGAGGGCTTGGCTCGGGAGTTGGTGATATACTCCCTTCCCCCAAGGGACCGGCGGGCGTAAGCGTGAGCAACGGCGTGAGTCCTCCACCGGGGTTCAGAGGCGGGCTCTCGTCATCCGGGCTTTTTAGTCCGTCCTTGAAATCGGGTTCGGCATCTTCGACGTGAATTGCCGGCCACGTCTCTCTTGATCGTCGCTGTGCAATCGGAAACATCTCTGCATCACCTTCATTGGGTTCTTGTCCTCGAGAGAATACTCTTCTATTCCTTTCCTCCTCCCGTAGGGCTCTCTCCAGTCGAGCGCGTTCGAGATCTTTGCGTCCATGCAGAGCAATCTTCCGCGTCTCTTCCCGGTTGAGCCACCCAAATGCAAGATCCCAGCACAACATGACGAAGGCAGCCGGCAGCGTCACCCAAAAGACTTGGAAGTGTTCGTCATTCTTAGTCTTGACAGTGGCGGCGTTTATTGCCAGGACTGTGATGAGGGTCGCTGACATGATGAACGCGCCAAAAGCCGCGCCTTTCTTGTCCAGAAAAGGGTTCATGATCTCGACAAGAGAGAGAAGCTTGCCCTGAGGGTCGTCTGTGTGCGTTTCCTCTTCATCAGCTGTGATTACCCTCGCATTAGGAATGTTTGGGTTGACAGGTTCGGACTTGGCTTCTGCGGGGAGCTCGCGCATCTGGATCGACACGGGGATAAGGCCCTCGTTCGCGAAGATGATATAGAGGAGGAACGGGAATAACACCAGAGCTGTTACGACGACGGGTACAACCATATTGGCGGTGTAATTGATGAACTTGATGTTGAAAGCTCCAGCGAGTACGAGGTTGGTCGGGTTGGATGAGACGAGGATCGCGGATGAGATGTTGGCTATGGCGAACTGGGTGAAGATCCAAGCTCTGGGGTGCTTGATGTTGTTGGATACCCGTGTCATGTAGGCCAGAAACGCGGTGCCGGAGAGAATGATTGGGTCGTTGCCGATGAAGGAACCCAGACCGAAGAAGAAGGCGTACAGGTAGAAGAACAGCCTGTGACCGACCTTTCCACCCCATTGGAGAACTTTCAGAGCCAGATACCGAATGAGGCCGGATGCGTCAATTGATATGGCAATGTAAGCCAAGGTGATGAAGAAGACCATGATGTCGAGGGGAAGGATGCCGTTATCCCCCAGAGTACCAGCCTTAACCTCCTTCTTCCCAATGGCTAGAATGGCGAGGAGGAAAAGGTCAGCGATCAGTGGTGCAGTAACTGAGTTCATCGGGAACCTCAGTCGAACGAACTTCTTGGGTTCTTCCCGATGCTCAGGGCGACTGTGCCTTTCTCTCGGAGATATTACTCTCCAAGCGCTTAGAGAGTCTAGAAAGGCGTGAGACAGTCGCACAGGGACGTACACAGGGATGTGAAAAGGAAACAACACGACGATGTCTGTACGTCCGTGTCAGTCGCGCAAAGTCGACATGGTGAATCCTCGCGATGATACATGCGCCGGATAAATGCAGGTACTCACTGGCGAAGAAGAAGACAATGAGGGTGACGATAGACCTCCATTCCTTGATCTGCTCCGTCCCAATGTCGATGTCGGAGTCCATCGTGGCGATTGAACTTAAGTCGCGGGTTCAATCACCACGAAATGACGCAGCGATGCGTTGTTCACGGACACAAAGCTGGGATAAGGCTGGAGTCGTTCCTGTATTACGCCTCATAGTTTGTGCATGTCGAAGTCAAGGTCAGGCTCTGAAGCGAAAAGAGCGGGAAAGAGCAAACGGCAAGGTGAATGGCGGCAGGTGCACCGGTCAATGTCAGCGCTAGCGCTTTCCCGTTGAGACGTGCACTTCCTTCTGCGCCCAGGGCTTTTTGCAGCCAATTATCTCACCCGAGTGCCCAGCTTGTTGCTCATCTTCTTCTCCGCCCGCCGTTAGCTTCTCTTCCCATTCATCCAAGTCAGCCAACGCCCGACTGGTGCTGACAGCCTACAGGAGCCAAACCGCATCAACAGCCAGCTGCGCCACCTCCGGAAATGTCAGCAAAGCACAGAACTTCTTATTACTGCTTTCCCCGGAGCCGGAGGAGGGCGCGCTGCTGCCTCAAATGAACCGCACCCGTCACGCGAGCACTTGCCCACCCACGGCAGCGCTCCGTTCCTCAAGGCTTGGAATGGGACGACGACGGCAAACTTCTCTGCTCAGTCGATCTTGGGAGAGAGGGACGAGCCCACGGTTCCCATCTTGACATCTAAATTGCCGGCCGTTTCCCGGCCATTGGGCCCATATCTTCTCGAACTCGACACTTGGCGGATGTGGAGTTCCTAAGTATATAATTAAGCTTACTTTCAACCTTACCGGTGCCCGGCCTTTGTCGGCATTCATGGCGCCCCTCTCTGCGTCCGCACTCCTACATGCTGTCCTCAAGCGAGACGATACCACAGGCGTCACTTCGTCGTGCGATGATATCGGCGGTCCATGTCTTGAAGTCGTCTGCGCCTGGCCGATGTCAGGTCAATATGGTTTCGGGCAACGAATCTTGTAAGTGAAGCTTCTCCACTCTGGCAAATCGGCAGCTCAACCGACGGAGGAACTTGGCAAATGCCTGTACCCACCACAGCAACGGGACGAAACATATCTAAGGTAGTGCAAAGGCTAAGGTGAAGACGTCAGATACTACATCCTCGTCGTGGTCTGTGTTATCGCACGGAAGGAGGAATGGATAAGAGCTGTCTGTCTGGCAGCTGCGCTGCTTGTCCCAGCTGTTGCGGCGATACACGGAATCGTCTTGGCATCATTGCACGTTGACGGTGAGTCAATGCCAGCGATGGGAAATCGTTGGCTGTTGGGGCTCTCCGGCTGTCGTTGTCATTGCTGTTTTCGCTGCTAATACAGCCATTCAGGTGCTGTAGATATGGATATTTATGGCGCCCTGCAATTCTGCTCTATCGGCATACTGGCGGCTCCAGTTACTGTCAAGTTATCCTCAACATTCTTCTACGACCCCGGCAGAAACATCATCTTCCTATGGACTGGTCTCATTCTGTCAGGTCTTCTGAGCTTGGCAGTCGAGTTCTACCGCTCCAACACCCATCCATGCACCGAGGCGAGTCTGGGGAGTCCAATCCCCTCGAGTGCTGGCAGGTTCCATTACGAACAGGGCAATAGGTGTAACCTCACTTGTTCTCAAGATGACGGCCCCTTCTCGCCCTTGCGACGAGGCGCAGCGAGTGAGATTTACGTCGTCCCCAAGCCGGCAACGCTTCCCTTCGGCATGGCCATGTTTCTTGCAGCCGCTGAATGTGTGCCGGCAATTCTCTCTTTGGTGTCTATGTGGAATAAGATATTGGAAATCAACTGGAAAGCGCGTCGGAGTGGCACTTCACCAGGGAAGGAGTGTTCAGATGATCTGGAGGTTATTCCGGGAACAAATGGCGCTACGTTTGGGAGCATGAAAGCCGTAAACCAAGCGATCCGGTCCCTGTTGAGTGCAGTAGAGGTACCCGTGTTTGGAGGAGCCTGGTTGGCAGTCCTTGTCATTGGTGAGATCAACTTCTGGAGCCCTCAAGTGGAATATCACACAGAGCCACTTGGCAGTATCGGTAAGTAAATGTCTCGGATCTTATACTTCCAAGCTGACTTCTTAGGACAATGGGGAACAATACTCGGAACTGGAATGGCTGGGCTCGGTTCGCTTTACGTTTGGCTAGCAGAAAGCAAGAACGTAATCGAGGGAACCACCGAGCGCCGCTGCAGTTGTGATCATAGCCATTTCCATCAGGAGCGGCCGAGTGGTGAGAACGGTGAAGCGAACAGCTCTCCAACCAGCACTTCACATCGGGAGTACCGTGACCACGGGCCCGGTTCGGAGGGTGAGACATCCACCCCACCATCGGACGCAGAATGGGAGGCACGCAGGAAGATCGCCCATTTTCTTGGGAAAGTTGGGAACTTTTTGGGAAATCCGTCCAAAGATCCCTTTGGCGCAGGAGACTTCCAGACGGGAGAGTGGCCCAGGATACCTGGAGAGGCCAACCGCAATAGCCAGATGGCCGAGCACGACGAGACGTACAGCATCATGGAGGTCGAATCACGGGAATCCCGCGAAGACAGTTCCGGTAGCGACGGGGGTTCGGTGGCACCTACACCGGGATCACCCACGTCTCCAGGATCGCCAACGTCGCCGTCGTCGTTCTCACGGCGGCCGTTGACCCCCAGGCGACACGCGAACACGATGCCATCTCGTCATTCGCCATTTGAACAACCGAGACCGGGTGGGTTCCCGACGAATGATGCAAGGAGTCGATCGCAGGGGCGCCGAGCGACGTTAGAAGTGCCACCTTCGGCACATCACCGATTTTGATTCAGACGAAAGATGTACTTTCTAGAATTGAAGACAAACATGGGATTTGGGTAACAAAGACAGGCTATTCAGGCGTTCGAGGATATATTCGGACTTCGGCTGCTGCGATGGCGGCAAGACAAGCGAGCCCAGTGGTGAACATTGATGCTTGCATTAGAAATTGGAGTAGTGATGCAACAATATTTTGGTAGGTTATAATTGTGGACTGACGGGGATTGCAATGAGGGAGCAGGAAATTAAAACCCCTTGCCACCCATGCAGCATGGCCCGTGCCCAATTACATAAGATCTCCATGGCTTGCCGGGATAATGCCGAGGCTGGTGCGGCGGAATCCCCGCCATGGGCCGGAGCTCCACCGGGGTCGGAGCTCAGAAGCAAGGGCGCCGTGCTCCCGTCGCCACCTTCCAATTGACTTCCCCCGTAGAGACCTACACAGTCGTTTGAGAACATCATGCCTAGCCATTGTGTTAGAGCTTCTTTCAGTGCGATTTCGAGGCTTGCGGGGCGGCCCGTCCGCCTTCCGCGGTCATGGCGTCAGTACTCATTAGTCCCGAGTAGCAAGCTGCCGCTTGACGGGTACCGAGTCTTGGACATGACGAGAGTTCTGGCTGGCGTAAGGCATCCAATGACCCTGAGATGGGCAGAACTGACATGGCACCAGCCATACTGCACCCAAATCCTGGGTGACCTCGGGTACGGTCCGCACCCCCCTCCTTGGGGTGCTCATCTCACTGACATCATGTAGGGCTGAAGTCATCAAGATTGAGCATCCCACAAGAGGCGACGACACACGAGCCTGGGGACCTCCCTACGCAACCTACAAAGCCGACTCGTCCAAACAAGGGCCCGGCGAATCAGCATATTTTCTCGCAGTGAGTCCCCAATTATCATCGTCTCATGAAGACTAGACCAAAACCCAAGCCAAGGTGAACCGCAACAAAAAGTCCCTGGGCCTCAACTTTCAACACCCAGACGGCATCGAAATTCTCCACAAGCTCGTCTCCAAATGCGACATTCTCGTCGAGAACTATCTCCCGGGGACCCTCAAGAAGTACAGAATGGACTACGACACCCTTCGCGCCATCAACCCGGGCCTCATCTACGCCTCCATCACGGGCTACGGCCAGACGGGGCCGTACTCTGACCGCGCGGGGTACGACGTCATGGTCGAGGCGGAGTTCGGTCTGATGCATATCACGGGCAGCCGTGATGGACCGCCGGTCAAGGTCGGCGTCGCAGTGACTGATTTGACGACGGGCCTGTATACGAGTAACGGCATCATGGCTGCCCTGCTCGCGCGCGCGAAGACGGGCAAGGGTCAGCATATCGATGTCGCGCTGAGCGATTGCCAGACCGCCACCCTGGCCAACATCGCGAGCAGCTGTCTAGTAAGCGGGAAGAAGGACTCCGGACGCTGGGGTACCGCACACCGTGAGGAACCACTTCCCCGTTTTTTCGCTCGCACACTACTAAAAAACACGCAGCCTCGATCGTACCGTACCGCTCTTTCAAGACAAAAGACGGCGACATCCTGTTCGGCGGCGGCAACGACCGCCTGTACGGCATACTCTGCGAAGGCCTCGGCCGGCCGGAGTGGAAGGACGACGCAAAGTACAAGACCAACGCCCAGCGCGTAGCCAACCGCGCCGAGCTCGAGGCCCTGATCGAGGAGGTCACCGTCACGAAGACCACGGAGGAATGGCTGAAGGTCTTCGAGGGCAGCGGCATGCCGTACGCAGCCGTCAATGACGTGCAAGGCGCTCTGAACCACGAGCACACCAAGGCCAGGAATATGGTGGTGGAGATGGAGCATGGCGAGTGCGGGCCGATTCGCATGGTGAACACGCCGGTCAAGTACTCCGAGAGCGAGCCGACCATCCGGACCGCGCCGCCGACGCTGGGGCAGCATACCGGCGAAGTGCTCGGGGAGCATCTGGGGCTTTCGGAAGAGAGGATTGGGGAGTTGAAGCACGGTGGCGTTATCGGGTGAAGTGTCCGATGGCCGACGAAAGACAAACAAACAAACGAACAAAAACCCAAGCTATTTTTCGCCCTCATTCCTACCAAATGGTTTTTGATCAAGCTCTCGTGTGATGAAAATGAAGGAAAGCGTGACCTTCTAGACTCATTCAATTCCACTTCGAGGTGCCGAGCAGCAGGATCACGGTATCACGAAGTCCTGTGGCGATGCAATCCGCCTTCTAGGTTTGCCTTGTCGACTAGTGTTCCCCGAATCTCTCTGGCTATTACGAGAGGAACTGACGCAGCGGATGAAACGATGTGAGAGTCCAACGCAATACCTGATCCAGGGAGTCGTAGCGTCTTTTACCCTGGCCGGCTTGCGATGTCGTCTTTCGTCGTCCTAAGTATTCTCGGGTTCTCGCCGCTCTCTCGGGTTGCTTTCGTCCTCGTCTTGGGACAGAGGTCATTGATTGTGCAAAGCGACGTGATAGCGAAACAAGACCTCGAAGCAGATCGATAATTCGGCTCAATCGGGCATGTGGATATCGTTTTTGTTTCTTCCCGAAGGTCTGTCTCCCTTCGAATCGGAAGATATGCGCACATGGAGCCAAAGACGAATGGGAACAAGCCCGACGTGGGAGAAACCGGGCTGTACCACCCAGGACGTGCCCTTTCTCGCGGCGATCTTATTTGGTCCAGCAGTTCTCTAAACAATTCATAGTTACCATCGGAACACATCCAGGTTGGTTCACATTCTGGGAATATCTGCGTGGCACGACTGTACTCTATGGAGACGGATACGATGATGAATCCGCGTTGTGGGTATCGAATAATTATGACTCACTCAATATGCTCTTACAACCTTTTTCTACTTCGCTCCGTCGTCTTCGTTGCTGCTTCCCTGTGCCTCCGTCTCGTGCCAAGGCTTCAATTCTCGAGCCCCTTTGGACGAGTAGTCAGCTACAAACTCTTAAGCCTGTCTGCTGCGCAGACTCCGACGCCGAGGGCCGTCCTTCTTGACACGCTTCGTTTCCCAACCTCCCGCATCTGTGCCTTGGATTCCAGCGTCGGCGGAAGTCTGCCTCCTGTTGGAAGCCGTCGGATGTCCACTGCTTTTCTCGCCGTGGCCGAAATCTTTCGGATCCCTAGTCGTACTCAAGCTGCGGTGCGGCATGCCATCTGTGCCGTCTCCCACCGCCTTCGACTTTCCCTTCACCGCGCTGCTGCCTTCTCCGTCGTTGACGACTGCTTCGGTCCGGACTTCGTCGGTCTTCTATCCCATAATCGGCTCCATGATCTGCTTCCCGTTCCTGTCTACCCTAAAATGGCTGAACGCCTCTTCGTCGTTATCGTCAACGAGGAAACCGTCTTCCCTCTCGGGTGGCAGCGTGCCGTAGAGTCCGTGGCCCGGCTTGGACCACGACGGAGGCAGATAATCGTCGTCGTCGTCGTCTTCAGCTGCCGCGTCCGCTTCAGCGGGAGCGGTTCTGAGAATCTCGCGGACGCCGCCTTTTTTTGAGCGTTGCTTGGATGCTTTGGTGCCAGGACGGTTCGCAATGCCGTTCTCGAGGACATTGGTTTCGGGGCTGGTGTACTGCTGTTGTCCTGTCAGTATCCTGCGCTGTGCGAGTTGAGGGTGGACAACCTTGGGTTGAGCCCAATCTGGTGCGTTGAAAATGGGCAAGTCTGGTTGTTTCTTGGAAACAGAGACGAGGATGTCTACCAGAAGACCAGGCTTGATACGGTCGCTGAAGGACAGAAGATTAATCAGGTCAGTTCTCTTCAGTCCCTCAAAGTAGTCTCTTCTCTATTCATTGTCAGTGACTGACTCGCAATGCCTCGGAGACCATGAACGTACTGCTTCAATGCTGGCGTCGCCGGCCTCGAATCCCACGAGTTCGGGCTTGATGAACTCCGGCAAGGTTGCGAGTCTCCTTTCCCGCAGCTTCATGATCTCATGCTGCTGCTTCTTCGAGGCTGCATACTCCTGCTTCAACTCGCGCCACTTGGCAAGTTGTACCTGATACACCGCGTGATCCTTGTCCTCTTGGACACAGGTGTTGCACCTGAAAGAGGCGCGTTTACGTGCGGCTTCCTCGGAGATTTCGGGTTCATGGCACAGTTGGTGCCAGGCTTCGCCGCAGCCGCAGGCGACGATAGCGTTGGCCTCTGTGAAGGAAGTGCGCTGACACTTGACGCACATTGCATCGTCCTTGACTCGTCTCCTCTTCGCAGGCTGTTTAGGAGCCGGGGGCAGGATGACCTGGGGCTCGGCTGCGGGAACAGGGCGTGGTTGGCGCGATCTGGTATCGTGCTCGTCTGTTCCTCGCTTTCTCTTGCCGCCAACGGTAGGTGATTCAGTTGAGAACGGGGGGACTAGAGTTGGGGCGGGCGGCACCGAAGACCTGTTTGGGGGCGTCTGTGGCATGGGAAGGGTCGGCGTGGTGACCAGCTTCTCGACGAGTCTGCGCTTGACATCTTCATAGGTTGCCTTTGCCGGGGTCGGCAGTTCTTCTAATGAGAAAACGGACGGCGTCGAAGAAGGACTGCTTCCCTTGCCATTCTTGAGCCGACTCAAGATCATTTGCGTCGTTGCAGAGAATTGTTGGTTGTACCGTGGCGGAGTAGGAGAAGCATTGGAAGCTGTTCTTGAAATCTCGTTATTCTGTTCATTGGAATCTGCGGGCGTGTTGGATGGCCCGTTCCCAATCTGACCCGGTGTCGCCATGATGCAGTTGTACTGTTGCGCACCAGGAATCGAGTGCTGCTTGCTTGCGGTGCTCGTGGGATGGGTCTGATCGATGCAGTTGCGCCACACGGAATTACAGCGCGACAAAGTCGACAAGAGGGGACGAAATCAAGATGCCAGAAAAGTGAACTGAGAAAAAAATGGTTCTATGGTATCGTTAATACGGACATGAGCTGGATGGTTCGCGGATCGTGAAAAGGCAAACAGGAGATCGGGCCATCCGCGGAATAAGGCACGTGACTTTCACGTGATCGGATTTAATTCACCTAGTTGAGCACAGACCACTTCTTAGGTGAGTCTCGGTGAGGTCATTACATCGCGAGAAATGGATTGCAACCACGCCAACGCAGCTCCATTCTGCGGACAAGCCTAAGCTTGTTTAAGTTCGAACTGCAGTATCATTTTCTTTCAATGGCTTAGAACGGTAGCATTCAGCCGACCGGAAAAGTCAAAATGGGCGGTTTCATGTTACATTTTAAATCAAGGCTTGTTTTGGAGGTTCTCCCATCAAGCACACGTCGTGGCTTCTGTCCCCGAATGAAGCCCGGATGCAAATAGCACCATCAAGACCATGGACAATTCTTCCGACAAGCCTTCGCCGATTCCCTTAAACGCGACTTGCAAAAGTGCAGCCATGAAGTTCCGGTAGTACCTAATCTCAACAAGACAGTCTTGGCCCATTGCCCCAATTTCATTGATTAATATCCATCGATTAATAAATGACCACTATGAACGAAAAGTTGAGAAAAGTTGCGAGGAAATATGAGAGAGATTGCTCTCTTTCTCTGCCAGCACTGGCCACCTCATTCATCATCGCGATCCGCCGCCTGCCTCACACCTGAGTCTCAGTGTACCTCCAACTTCTATTCACTTCTTGAATAGTATCTTTCTGCCAATACCTCATTCGTAGCCATCGCCGGGTTGGACAAGTAGCGATCGCCATTATTAGAATCAAAAACCATGCAGGACGTCGGTGGATCCCAACTCATCTCCCCTATTCCATCGCAGGACTGACGTACTCAAAGAACGGCGTGCTGGCGGCGCTGATAGCGTCGTCTACGAGCGAGCGCGAGAAGAAGACCATCCTGGACGCCTGAAAGCTCGCTGATTAGATCCGTGAGATTCGGCAATCACACTGGAGAGTGTCAAAAGCGAAGATCGATACCCTGGATGTGAACGAGATCGAACACGTGATGCATCACAGTGTCCAAGAACAACAGCATGCATTGGATGTTCAATTATCGGCGAAAAGAAGCATTTGCCTTCAAATCTCAGCCAACGTTAGACGCCACTCAGATCAGACCGAACACCAGTGACCAAGCCAACATCCCCGAGGAGCAAGCTTCCCAGTCACAAGATTCATCCCCATCTGCACCCGGACAGCCAACAAGTGCACACGATGACTCTCCCGAATCATCCTTAACAGAACGTGCCATGAGCGACGACTCTGACTCCGAAGACGATGAAGTGGCAGCTGATGTCCCAGGACAAACCAGAGCAAGAAGCGCGGATCAAAAAAAAAAAAGGGGGGGGGGGACCTTGCACAAAGCTCTGTCAAGAAGACCAAGACTGAGTCGCCGGAGTTCAGCACTTGAGCGTTGCACCGCAAGCGCCATCACTACCATCATCGGAGACAACTGGTCTAGTCTTGAAAAACCTGCTTCAGATTCCTCAACAAAGTTTTGTCCAACAGATCGTTCAGGGTGCCATCGACCAACCCGTTGCTGCACAAAAGTCCGAAGAGGACCGTGAAGCCAGCTAGCTTTTCAATTGGGACAAGACGAAATGAGGATAGCTGTCAAGGCAACCGATATCCGAAAATCACCAAGATGAGATGACATGAGTGGTTCCTGACAGGATGGCCAGAGGAGCCCTGATCACCAACCTCTACACGCGGGTACATATCGGATATGTAAGAAATCCCGTTGACAATATACAAAGACATCACGAAGAGAATGCGGAATAGCAGTCGCATACCAATGGCCAGCATTGACCAACGGGTGTCAATTACCTGCGGGAAAGCATATGGGGAAGAGGGCAGTAAGGACTGGCGGCGTCGCAGAGGCGCATCAGAGCTGTTCTGATACCCCAGTCAAGGGGCGATTGTCGACTCTGGGTTCGTTGACAAGCAGTAGCAATAGCATGCGCAATATGATTTCAGAAACGAGCCAACCCATCCTTTCCGGGGTTGGAAAGCAGAGGGGCGTTTCGTTTCCGGGTTCGCCAAAGTAAGAATCACAAAAGTTGGGAGGAAAAAGGGTTGTCGGCGAGAGGGCCCGTTCCGGTAGCTGGGGACACCCGGGCTACATGACCATGACTCCACGGGTCTGTGTATATTATCGCAGTTTGTCGAGTAATGTCTATCAAAAACGATTTACTCAAGTATGTCAGTCAGCGGAGTGTCAGTCAGTGCCTACTGATGACCCCGAATGAGCATTCCCACCAGATGCGTCGGTCCGAGGTGCAGGAATCCGCATGTCTCGAGCGCCCCAAGCAACGAAGGACGCAGAAGAGAAGACCTTAGCCAGCGGTCCTTCATCCGTCAGACCGTCACAGATATCTCGTCGAGAACAAGGACTGCGCGTCGTTGATGTTCGTTTGTCTGGTCTTGGACTCGTCCGACCCCTTCCTACAGCGAAAGGCCCAGGCCCGTAACTCACCCCAGCAGGTCGGGTCCCCGCTGAAGATGACCTTGCCTGGGCTTTTTCTGTGGCAATGGAAGCTAAGTACATATTGCGGACGGAGCTCAGTGCCGGTGCCATCCGCAGGGGCTCCCAGCGTGATCTGCGCCGGGGCCAATCGCAGTCTGCAGTGGACGAAGACCCAGGCCCAGGGCAAGAATGCATCCGGGAAGCTGAGGCGACGCTTTGTTGCATCTGCATCCCCATACCAGCCCCCCCCGAAAGCCAAGACTTTTGCTCAGGAAGGGCATCAAAAGATCAAGCATTTCCTTCGTGACTTTCTTGCCTCATCAGCCCGATGGCCTGGATTTCCGCTCTTCCGGCTTTTTCTTTGTTTGAGTGATTTCACTCCGCGGGTCGCAGGTTGAAGAGGCAGCCCAGCATCATCCATCTCCCGTCTCTCTCATCTCACCTCATCCCATCCCGTCCTTCTTTTCATCGCATCTCGTCCGGCCGGTCGTCCGTCAATCAGATCTCATCTCGGTTCCGTCCGAAGTCCAACCAAACCACACCCCCGGCTCATCCTCGTTCCAGGCCTTGGGGAGCGCAAGGTGTCTATTTCGTTGATTACTGCCTTGCCTCATCCTAAACTTTTGCTTCCCGCCTGAGACATCGGCCGCATCGGGGGAGGCTACGAGGTCTTGTTTTTATTTTTGTCTATTTTGTTTTCACTTTCTTTGCCTTCCTGTCGTCTTGTTTCGGACTCATTTCGTATCAACCTCACAACAAAACGTCACTGGCATGCCAGGTCGTTACCTTACCTTCGATTATCTGTTTTTGCTTCTCTCAACTCAACACAACGGACAACGAACATTCAAACAACACCAATCCACGATAATCGCCGGCGAGAAAGGGAACATGTTGAAGACCGCCTTCAAACCTTGCTCCTCACTCTCCTCCACCGCCTGTTGATCGCGTCTCTCTCATTCTTCACTCACCACCGAAAAACAGTTGGCGCTAGGAAATCACACTACATCTCATCACCACACACAGACACACACACACACACACACACACACACACACACACACACACACACACACACACACACACACACACACACACACACACACACACATATCAACAACAAACAATGGAACGCCCCCACCGCCCACCGCCTCTCACGATACCACCTCCCCCACGGTCCCGGACTAGAGTCCGACGCGCTCGACAACCAAACCACAGACAAGCCCGCCAATTCAAACGATGGCTCCTCCGCGCCCAGATTGCCAACGATGTCCTGCACGTTGCGGCCGCGAGTATCTTGTTATGGATCATGTCGTGGTTTTTGTATAATGTGCCGTTCCCACTGACATATCGTACCGGGTATGCTCATCCCTCATGCCTCAGTCGCTATGACGAAGGATGCTAATCGTCTCGGCAGGCCAGTAGCAGTCGCACTCATAATCATGCTCTCCACCGACATCCTCTTCGACGCCCGCTCTATAGTGCACGCCCACGACCCATGGCCGGGCTGGGCCCTCGTCATCCGCCTCATCCTAGGTCTCGGCTACATCGCCAGCTTCGCCGTCTACATCGCCTTTGGCGGCGACGTCTTTGCGCCCGACTTCGAGTACTGGGGCATGTCTGACAACTACGGGAGGGTCCTCGCCTACATGTTCCTCTGGGGCCTCGGGCTGTGGAATCTGCTGTTCGTGGTCCTGTGTCGGCACTGGCTTTCCAAAGAGATCAAACGGTACTCGGGAGACGTGAAGCGTTTGTTCGCGGTGAGGAGGTCACCGGGCCCGAGTGCGCATCGCCTGAGAAGCGCCGGAGGCGGAGAAAGGGCCGCGGACACGGACATCGACATCGAAGCCGCACGGCCCGTCCGCGAGGAGAACACCGTCGATTTGCCTGTACGGATGGCTGTCAGGAGGGCGAAGAACAGTGTGAGCGGTGTCAGCGTCAGCGTCGACTCCATCACAAGCGAGTCAGGGACCAGCGTGAGTCCGCCGCCACAGGCCGTGATGAGGCCTGCATAGCAGACAAGGATTAGAAAAGTAAGGATTTTAGACGTAAAGGCATAACTACATAATGATAATGAACATATTGCGAAGGCATGCGTTGTGAAAGCGACGCTGGACGTGATGGGATGACATTGGACGTCGTCTGACTACTTAGGGCTCGTGGCCTTGCCGCTTCGTCCTGAGGTTTCTCGTCGTATTGGATTGGGGATGAATTCGTGGTGGTTCTCGGAAACGTGCGCTGTTGCAGACTATCATCGTGTCTTTTATGCACTAAGTCGTGGGTTACAGCATCTTGTCTTATCCATGTGCAAGCGGTCATGTAGCAGCCACGGCGACGTCACGTTATCGAGAGATTACCGGATGACAGTCTAATTCATGGAAGGAATGACCTGCTAATGTTGCGGTAGACGTCTTCAAACGCCGTGGTCCATAGAGAGGGTATCAAAAGGCCGATCGATGTGATTCTTATGCCTTCGTCCTCGCACTGTTCCATAATCATGCCTCGAACAGCGGTAAATAGTCTAACAAGGCCCCTCCTGAGTGTTCGGCGGAATTGAGGATCGTGCCTACGCTCTCTGAGAGGTTTGACTAAAGCATACTGCTCGAAAAGCTTGTCGTCTCCGTGGTCTTCCTCATTCGCCAAGGCGTAGAACGCATACTTCAGGGAGACCTCTAGACGAGTTCTATCACCTCCCTCCCCAAGATATACCGGTTGACCCTTTTCGAATGGATATCCCATCGAGGAAGATTCACCTGGCATGTATTTCGCTTGTTCGTCACGTCGATCTATAGATCCCATTTTGGACATTAAAAGAAGCTGCAGTGCTTGTACTCCCTATGTCAATGCCCAAGGCCTGAGACAAATTTCGACGTCAGCTCGTACTCTCAATGACATGGGTTCTTGGGGAGCATAAATACAATACTGGGACTGTTTACGTACGCATCCCCTTTGTTAGAAGTCCTGAGCATCTTGCCGAAATACATGCAATCTTCAGCGAGGCTTCGTGACTATGAGAATATATGTGGGTGGCTGGCACGCATTTGTTGGTTTGGAGGAGATGAGGCATCAAGATCAACACAAGACAGCAATGAATGTTATGGGACAATCCCGGAAGCAGTATGCAAAATCATGAGCCTCGAAGTTAGCGCCTCGAAGTAACCTTTTATTCACCGCATAGGAAGTTCAAGCCGAGATACATGTCGACCCAGATTGCCCGACTGTCATCCGTCCACGGAAAAGACAACTCAAAAGCTACACCAAACTAACAAGGCCTTCCATTCCAACCTGGAAGACACTGTTGCCCTTAGAGAAGCTTGTCACGCCCAGTTCTGATGCGACACAGCAGGCTGCAAAGACGCAATTCTGAGCTCACTTACGCCGCCTACAGAGAAGGACTGGTCTGACCATTTAGCTCTCACGTCGCAAGCAGCCTTATGTCAAGAGAGAAAAGATGAAACGTGAAGAATCATCGTGGATATTTCCTAAACTCTGGATGGCAGACTGCCCTGTATACCTATCATCAGGTATCCTGCCAACTGCCCAAGCCCGATGTTTCCCCGGCATCCTTTGTCCCAGTCTCGAGCTTCAGAGCACCTGCGAAAGTGTCACGGTACTTTTGAGGATGAAGAAAATACGGTTCGTAAATACGCACGGCAAGATTTGTCTGCCTGATCTCATCAGCCCTAAGAGTCGTCTTCTAACTCGGCTCTTGCGAAAATAGTCGTGAAAGACACTGACAGAAAGGGCAGATTCGCCAAAGTGGACTCGGCAAGAGAACATAACGATGGATTGCTAGGGATTTCAGATGAAGAAGCAAATCGCGAAAACTTCAAGTAGTATGACTATAGACTCGGTTGCGAAGCGTTAAGTTCTTTCTGAAGCCTAGTTGTATTATAGTTCAGTCTGTGACGGATTTCCGGCTCCTTGTTGAGCTCCGTGTAGCGGCTATATTTGCTTGATCAACTTGCGGTAATGCTATGAATGATGTTAGGATGCTGGTGGGTGTGGATTTTATTACCTGTGGGCAATGAATCGGGACTGGGTTAGCATTGCGTCAAGTGTAACCCATCGCTGCGACTGCTGGCCAACGCCGTGTACTTACCCGAGACTGCGTTATTAGCTAATGCGAAGTCCAGTATTACCTAGGAACCTGGGGCCAACATGATTCAAATATGTCGTTCTTGGAGAAGGACTAGGCATTATCTCTGAGATAGGGTTTGGACGTTTGTTAGCAGTCAATGGGACATTGTCACGTACTTCTCATACCTTTCCCTGATTCAATTGAACGTTCACTGGAAAACTCTTTGCTTCTTCCCTTTGCAGTTCTGAAGTCTGCGACCACTTGGAAATACCGCAAGCCAGTGGCATGACCAAACCAGAACGAGCGTTTCACAATCAATTCCGGTTTGAATGTATATTAAATTACGTATGATTCATGAAGGCTTCAGCTGCGAAGCACGAGTTTTTGCTATTATCCTAGGGGTGCTGACAGTTTGATAAAATTTTTACTTCAGTTCAAACAGCAAAATCATTCCAACCCAAGTGACAAAGACAAGTAAGTCAAATACACATCTTCAAAAGCCATAACATCAAAGCGCCCAGTCACAGTCCCTTTTTCTTTCGCCAATTGGCTTCCAAGAGCTTGCCAGCTGATCATCTGCCTTGGCCGTATCAGACGCCAGTCTTTTTAGCTTGGTTTCGAAGATATCTTATGTGGATGTCCGTCACGGGGGACTCGAGGGTCCGCACTAGCGTGTTGACCTTCTCCGGGATCTGCGGAAGAGGGTTGCAGGAAACTTGATGCTGCTGGTCAGGAATGGTTAAGCTGATCTTTTGGATTGCAGAATATAATTCATCGATGCTCCCATAATATTGAGAGGTGGCAGTGCGCAAGAGGGAAACATCCTCCAAGCCCACCTGACGCACAGCGCGTATGAGTGAGCCGAGAACTAGACCAATGCACTGACTGAAGTCCAAGGAGAAGCCTGAATTTGAAGGGTGCCAGGGATTCCTGTTACTGTGCTGTATAGGACACTGAAGACGCCCCAATCTGTCCTGAATGGCATCGTAAAGAACACCCGTCATGCTGAGAATGACCTCCTTGCGCGTTTGAGTTATGCTCTCTAGACTCAATGAGCTATAGGTATCGACGGAGGAGCTACAAACTCACTAAGTATTCCTGGTGGCTCGAGAAATATGTACGTTTCCAGAGCAATCCCGTCGCTGCTAAGTAAACGTCCTTCGTCATCTATCTTTGACTTGCGCAGGAGATCCATTGCAAACTGGCGGAATGTTTCCTCGTGGCCAAGCTCCCATGATATCCACATCATAATCTCATTACCTTCCGTTGAGCTACCAATGAAGGGATGGAACCAAGTAGAGGCCCATGGATTCAGAATCTGGGTCATCTCATACTTCTCTGTCAAAACCAGTACTTGATATAAATCTTGTTGTCTTAGGGCCTTCGGTATGTGCTGGAAATGGCCATGGACGATGCTGAGAACGATAAAGAGGGCGGAAATATTGTCTTCAGGCAGATCGACCACCCAAGGCTCCGAAACTTTGGGTCTCGACTCGGCAAATTCACCAAACAGCATGGTGCGGAAGACAGAAGACCAGCGGGCGAGAGATCTGGAGCATACAACGAGGTGATGTACATGTCTTTTCTCGTTCGCGTCTCCGACCCAGAGAGTCAAATCTCCACGCTCATCAAAGTAAAAGTCCTTTCCGCACGCGAGCGATTCCATCGCTACCGTAAGGCATGACCAGACTGCCGGATCATCAGCCGGATCGTCAACCGGTGAAGCGCCAAGAGAACCGGTCCTGGAGCAAATTTCATTATCAGTAGAAGCATTTTGAACCATCATGTACAGCGCGCCACTTTTATCTGGATCTATCGATTGTGATCTAATGCTGACGCCTAGTAATGCTGGAAACATCGCACATCGGGCAGAATACTCACTGTGCTCTTTCCGATTTCTCCGAGTTGTCCCGCATGATGGGAATAGTCATGGGTGTAATTGCGTAGTACTGCTGCAAGCAGCAAGCAGACGCCAATCTATTGCCGGGACGTCCTTCTATATGTGAGTACCGTCGCAAAGAATGACATTTGATGTCTGGAGCGACGGTCATTGTCATGTGAATACATGATTTGGCCAACACTCGACTAGCACGTAAAGCTAATGCAGGAGGCCGGCCACGCAGCCAAGTACTTGGGAAAACCTTATTAGAGCGGCAACGAATTCATCATGGAAGCGTATTTTTCAAATTCATCTCAGTACACTACCTTGATCGAAGGGACCTATGTACCATTGCCGTTCTTCATGACTTCCAACTCCTTCCAAAGCAGCCTAGAAACACATAGATAAACTCGTTAGCGCAACTTCAGGCGGGAACTCTTGGCGAACGCTCTTTTCTGGGCCAACAACCTTCTTTCTTCGGCAGAATACAGTCCCTCTCCGGTCTTCTCTCCTAATCTTCCTCGTGAGATGTAGTTTTTCTCCAGCCAGTCTGTGTACCCCGCTTTCTTGGCATCAACTACTCCCATACTCACCCTGTTCCTCTCGACCTGCCAAACCGTGTCCAGACCGACTTCATCCATCTTCTCACAGGGACCCTTCTCCGCATGGAAGAAGTCGCGGAACAACGCATCGATGTCCCGGGGCGAAGCTAGTTCGGCTTGCAGGACTCTCAGCGTATCCGATTTGACGGCTGACCAGATTCGATTAAAGACGAAACCCACAGATTCGTGGGGAAGGGCGAGCGGGGTAAAGCCAACGCTTCGCATCTGGTCTTTGAGGAAAGGCATGAGTTGCTGGTCAGTGGCGCCGCAAGTCATGAGCTCCACGTAAGTGTTCCGCGGAGGAAGGTGATAGTGCGTGTTGAGAAGACGCTCGGGGCGGGAGATCAGCGTCCTGAGAGCCGATGTGGGCCAGGTAGAGCTGTTGGAGGCCAGGATGCAGTCCTCATGTACGAGTGCGTCAACTTTGCCCAGCATCTCGCGCTTGATCTCCGGATCTTCTGGGAGGGCCTCGATGACCATCCAAGGTTTAGCTGCGCAGGATTCCTCGAGGACCGTGCTGGTGGTGACGCGACCAGGATGTGTTTCGCGAACTGCGCAGACAGTTGTGAGAGCATCGCCGACGTAGACTATCGCCGAGGATAGCGCCTTTTGGTCGATGTCTTGCAAGATGACGGGCCGGCCGGTCGATGCCCACATCACGGCGAGACGGCGGCCGAGAACCCCCGCTCCAAGGACCACCACGGGCCGAGAGGTGGGGTCCGCGGGAGGGGTCCATTTCGGGATCGGGTGCTCCGATTTCTCAGGAGAACGGCTTGAGTATGGGCGAATTTGATGTCGAGATGAGAATGAATTTGATTGCCGGCATTGAGTTATAAGTCGGGCTTTCAGGAGGAGTGCTGTGCTGGTCGGCAGAAGTTTGCCGACTGCTGCCGGCTTTGTGATGCTTTGATTTATGAATGCGCTTGTGGTGGGCTGAATGCGCCATAGCTGTTGACATGTTCTTCTGGAGGCCATTGTCGGTGATTTCATCTTAGCGTTGATCGCAGTCCCGGGGAAAAAGTGGCCGTTTTATGTCGGTTCCCCAGCTCTCCCGTGCTGGCCCGATGATGATGGCACTGTCGCATGATGAGAGTGGTCTGGAGGGTGGCGTGATGTTTGTCGTCCAACGCTGGGCTGACCGTAGCCGCCAAGGTCGGCCCTTCGCGGTTCGAGTTCCAATCGCATAACGACAATGGAGAAATTCCCCAGATATCCCCGGAAAACACTGGTCATCTGGCTAAGCTGTCGTTGCTGTCCATCATCGCGCCCCGCTCGTTCCCGTCATGGACTGCCCCATCTTTGATCAACATGGGGTTTGCGGCGGACCGAGTAACGTGAGCATGCGGATGGGAACACCCGAACAGGACACGGAATTCGAATCTAAACTACTGCTCTCGCAGTTAGAATACACTAAGGTCACCGACGATTTCGCTTACTGATGAACCATTTGAATTTCTCTTGTCCACAAGGTACCAGGCGGGCTTTTAGGTTCGCGCAAGCCACGACGCCACGAATCCTACACCAGCCACTTTCAGTATCGCTGGTAATTGACGGATGTTCCCTATTTTCACTGTTTCTTCGCTGGTTCTTTGGAGGAACTTCGAGCTATCTCTGGTTGTCTCAGACTCTGCGGACCATAGGATGCGGAGGTTTCGTCCATCTTTCTGGAAACAAACTTCAGCCAAACTCCATATGCAAGGAAGTTCCGCTGTAAACATGTGCTGATCTGCTTGAAACACACTACTTAATGATTCCGTTTCGTGTAGCTGCTAACAATCCGGAATGGTGTAGTGGCTAACATTTGACGCTCTCAAGCAAGACCCGTCAGGCCCGGGGTTCGATTCCCCGTTTCGGAATTCTTTTTTTCATTCCAGCATTTTTCCAATGTTTGTCTTGTTGGAGTTCCCCGATGCTTTGCTTGCTGTTCAGCAGGTTGAGGACTTGTTAATCGTGGTGAGGTGGCTCGAGAATGCGTGGGGTCGCCCCTGTGCGGCCTTTGAGTGATTCGTGCACTTGGCCATCCGAGGATGATCCGAACCCCACGTATCGTATGTCTCTACCTACGGTAGGTAGGTGCCCGACTTTCTCCCGACTTTCTCCCGCCTTTCAGCAGCGCGTAAAAACCTTCCGAGGTTGTTTTGCAACTCGCTGGCCTCCCGTCGCTGCTTGGAACCGCTGGAAACACCGGTACCGGGTGACTTGGTCGTCAATCGCAATCACAGGAGCTCGGGAACTCGGCGTGCTTTGCGATGTGTGGTATCCATGCTATCGTCTCCCGTGACGAGTTTCAATCGATTCCCGCAGAAACACTCCGATGTTTACGCAACCGCGGTCCGGATCACGTTGGAGAAGCTCGATCGCAGACGCACACTGACGACGCAGAGACCGATTCAGTCTTTTTAAGCTTCACGTCGACTGTTCTTGCGTTACGCGGCGACCATGTCACGCGGCAGCCATTTCGCGACGCGTCGACGGGCTCCATGCTCTGCTGGAACGGCGAAGCTTGGAAGATAGAGGGGAAGCCCGTGGAAGGCAACGATGGCGAGGCCATATTTGCCCTGCTAGCGTTGGCCAGTAGTCGTGCTACTGACGAGCATGCTGTTTTGGATGCTCTTCGTAGCATTGAGGGACCGTTCGCGTTCGTCTACTACGATGCGAATTCATCGCGGCTGTATTACGGCCGCGACCGTCTTGGACGACGGTCATTGCTACTCAATCAGAAAGATGGACTGAGGCTGTCTAGTGTCGCGGAGGCCGCTTTGCCGTCATGGATGGAGGTTGAGGCGGACGGCATTTACGTGCTTGACCTAGTTGCATGGAGGCGCGATTCGAGTGAGCCGATGACGCCAAGGCCATGGTCGCAAGATGTCGAGGGGACGGTAAGTCTGGTGTTCCAGTGACATATGCCCGTTTTGCTACTTACGAAAATAGGTCCTCCACATTGGCATCTTCAACGCGACTCGCCCGACCTCGAAGGTCCCGCCACTGTCCTCGGCCTCGCCGTCTGTTCAAGCGATCCGAGACCAGCTCACTGAGTCGCTGAGACTGCGCGTCTTGAACGTGCCACCGCCCCCGGCTCACGAATCCATCAAAGATACGAGGATCTGTGTCCTCTTCTCGGGTGGTTTGGATTGTACAATCCTGGCGCGCATGGCGAGTGACCTGCTGCCTCCTGATCAAGGCATCGATCTCGTCAACGTGGCCTTCGAGAATCCGCGTCTGGCATCGCGGGCTGAGAACTCCGCTGATGGCGTCACCATCTACGAGGCGTGCCCCGACAGAATCACTGGCAGGAAGTCGTTCGCGGAACTGACTGCTGTGTGTCCGGGTCGTCGATGGAGGTTTATCGCGGTACGCTATCTCGGTATCGGTTGCTCTTCTCATCCACTGACTCCTGCCAGGTTGATGTCCCGTATCAAGAAGTGCTTGCCCACCGGAGTCGAGTGATCTCTCTCATGTTTCCTCACAACACGGAGATGGACCTGTCCATTGCCTACGCCCTCCACTTCGCCGCCCGCGGCATTGGCATGTCTCAGAGCCACCCATCAGATGCTCCAGTCGACTACACCACTCCAGCACGAGTGCTGCTCTCAGGCCTAGGCGCGGATGAGCTCTTTGGTGGCTACGTTCGACACGCAACGGCCTTTTCTCGAAGGGGGTACGCAGGTCTATTGGACGAGCTAAAGTTGGATGTCGGCCGACTCGGAAAGCGAAACTTGGGCCGAGACGACAGGGCCATGGCGCACTGGAGTCGCGAGGTGCGATTTCCTTACCTCGACGAGAACCTGGTCAAGTGGGCGGTTGAATCTCCGGTGTGGGAAAAGTGCGATTTCGAGCACATAGAAGCACAGTCTGGTCACGAGCCTGAGAAGAGGGTCTTGAGGATTCTTGCTGAGACACTCGGCTTGCCCTCAGTCGCGCGGGAGAAGAAGAGAGCTGTATGAAACCCGTCAAAAGACTTGAAGAATTCATCTGACCATCTCGCAGATTCAGTTTGGCTCTAGAACCGCCAAGATGGAGAGCGGGAAGACTAAGGGTACTACGGTTATTGCCCCCTGAAGTCGTTGTCCAGATTGCAAGTGCACCCGGACGCTGGCTGTGATGATCCACAGATACTTCCGAGCCGGTGACCGCCTCAGCACCGCTGTCAGCATTGTGTGTTTGTGCTCGACACTAACCCTCTACTGATGGCGTGTGCTTGAGAACCATAAGGTAGGGTCACCGGCGATGACGCCGCAAAGGCAAGTCTGAGCCACCTTGAGACCGGTACGAGGCTATGGATAGCTGTCGTCTACTCTGTCAAGATATCTCGCGCACACCTCATGAACGGGAACTGCGCCATTGTCATTAGGCCACTGAGCCTTGGTAAATAGATGTATGGAAGACGTAGTTGGTAAGCCTGGGAGGTCACGAAGATTGCTTTCGCCGCAAGTCGATGCTCGACCTGTAGCGTGCCGAGTACGTCGTATGGCGGTCCGAATGGTGGTTCAAGACCCAACGAACAACAATCTGGTCACCTCGAACGTCGGGTCCTGCTCTCGGGTTGGAATAGTTCTGTATCTTGAGAACAGATAATGAACCGGCCGTAAGGGCACCCCGCTCTCGCCCTTGAACCAGCGAGCTATATACTGCAAGCCAAACGCAAGATCGTGAAGAACTAAGAAAGGCCGGTTTTCTTCGCCTGGTTGCGTAGATACTCTACATGCGTAGCGGTTACAGGAGACGACATGCCCTGCACCAGTTTTTCGATTTTGCTTCATTTCTGACAGAGGATTACATGCTTCATGCCCTGCAGGAAGGTTTAGGGCCATTTCGTACAATATCTTCGATAGCTGCTGGATGCTGCCGTTGTGTTCGGGAGAGGGATTGTGCAAAAAGGCCACGTCCCGGAAGCCGATCTCGTCAACGAGCTTGACAAGAGAGCCGAAGATGAAGTTGCCGCAAATACGTGGAGGTACCTGATAACCACTCCGAACAACACCGCCGCAAGCGACGTGCGTAGGGCGATTATATTCGTCCTCTCCGGGTCTTCCGGCGGTGCATTTAGACTCGGTGAACCCCAAATACTCACATCCGCACCTGACGCATCTGCGCTGACTCGGCCAAGCTTGGCATCGGTGTGAAGTATATGCGGTTTTGAGGGTGTCAAACACTATATTGGTCATTCCCTCGATGACGCTCTTTCGGTTGTTGGCGATATTTTCTAGAACCCTGTGTTAGACTGACGAAATGAACTCCAGTAGAGAAATACTTGCCTATGATGCCAGGTGGCTCGAGGCAAGGGTATGTGTTAAGGGCAACCCCATCGCTGCTTACAAGTTGCCCTTTCTTGTTTACAGTCGCAGAGAGCTGCAAATCCTCAGCAAGTGTCCTGAATATGTCGTGAACCCCCAGCTCCCAGGAGATCCACAGCAAGATCTCGTTTCCTTGAGCAGATGTGGTACCCTTGTACGGAGAAAACCAAGTCTGGGCCCAGGGACGTAGGATTTTTGTCATGTCGTACTTTTCGGTCACGACCAAGATCTGGTAGAGTTCGTCTTTGGTCAAAGATCCCGGGACGTGTTCGAAGTAGCCGTGTAGAATAGCTAAGTTGAGGAAGATTGGCGATGGAAGGTCCTCTGGGAGCCTCACACGCCATTCCGCATCAGCCGGCTGGGACTCAGCAAAGCTGCCGAAGAGCATTGCGCGAAAAACGGAGGACCAGCGAGCGAGGGTTCGCGAGCAAACGACGAAGTCGTAGGTGGATCCATCCGCTCCAACCTCAAGGATCAAATCGCCGCGGGAGTCGAAATGGTGTGCGCTACCGCTCTCAAGCTGCGTCGCTGCTGGCCGAAGACACTCCCAGATGGAGTTCTCAGCGTTGCTTTCGTCGTTTTCGTCGGAGCCCATGCTTACTCAGAGATCATAATTTTGTTTGTGCAGTGTGATTTGAGAGGGTTTGATCCCCCGCCCACAGTGTCTTCTCGACTTTAGGTGATGTACCTGAGACGGACAGCGCGGGTTGAGTTGTGCGTTGTGGTACGTAGTTTTTGAGGGCCGTGTTCAGAGCACTGGTATTAACTGTACAGATACGGCAAACGGGCCTCGCTTCTACTCCTTGGCACCAACCGTAGGAAGAAGTCACGATTGAAGAGGCTGCGATTGAGGAAGTCGCCATTGAGGAAGTTGCGAATGAGCCGAATAATTAACGTCATCGTCAATGTACACGTCTGGACGCTGTGGTTGAAACACAACCTGATTCAAATCTCTGTGAGTACCTTAGTGTCGTACAACGCTCTTGATTGAGAAGTCCCTCGTTTCTGTTCAACATCACTACCAACTGAATAAGGTAGGTTTCAAAGAGCCTCGGCCAACGAGGTTTCTTCGCCTGCAGCGATGATGCGAAAGGCTTGCCGAATCATACCAGGCTTCTCGACGCAAGAATGAGCATGGCGGATCAGAATGCTCAACAATCTGGCTCCACTATGGAGTATTTCTGGAGTAGAAGCTCTGATCGGAAGCTTTAACTAATGGCTTCTTCACCCCGTGAGAGATTTGAGTTGGGCGCCGGGTCGCGCCTCCCCTCTGCTTACCCCTCCACCGCAACCCTAACTTCCATACAAGTACGCCGTCGCATCGAAAAATCCCAACCGAAAGATTGTGCTCGTCCACATTGACCGCGAAGTCACCACCATTTCCTTGCATCTTTGTCGTCATTCAACCTCCCTTCGGAGCTACCATTGCGGACGAGACCAAGACTGAGGACGCAAATCTCAGCGCCATGATGACGACGAACGGCACTTACTGAGACATTTCATGTCCGCTCGAGGTGGTATCCAGATGGGCTCGCCAGGCGACACTGCCATGATCATTGGTACCGATACAGATAAGTCGCAACATCTCCGCATCTATTCCCGAATCATGGCCGAATCTTCACCTGTCTTCCGCCAGATGCTATTCGAAGCTTTTGCCAAGGCCAGCGACGAGGTCATGTTCCTTCCAGATGACCCGCTACAACCGATGTTCCTCGCACTGGCGATCATCCACGATCGCTTCGCCGACATTCCATCTAGCCTCACCATCCGTGAGCTTTTGAGCTTCTAGTCGTCGCCGACATATACGACATGACGAGTATTATCCGTCCATGGATCCACAAATGCGTGCCTCTTCGGCAGAAAATGATCGGTGCTCGGACAGGGACCCCCTAGCCAGGATTGCTTGACAAGTCGGTCGAGAGCACCATAGTCGCAATCGCCCAAGAATGTCGTGTTAACGAGGAGAAAAGCTCTGAACACCGACGGCCAGGCTATGATGCTGAAGGTCTACGTTGTTACTGAATTTCTCGGTAAGCTGCCTGCCTCAACGTATAGGGTACGAAGATGTTGACTGATAGAGGTCGTAGGCACAATTTCCCAAGTGAGAGAGGAGAGAATTTGCTCCATGCTAGCGTTTCTAGGTTCGTGTATCAATGATACAACCGAGGGCAAGTTGTGCCCTTCGTGGCCAATTCAGAGCGAAGATCAAGGTCACAGCGCCGTAGTTGGGCCTGTCGCCACAGCCTGTGAGACGGCTGGAGTCGACCCATTTTCTCTCTTCCCCGGAAACAGGAGGAACCGCCAAGAAAGCCTGATAGAATTCCCAGGGGTAGGCACCACTAACCTCTGAGGGCATCCAGACATTCCCACCGACGACTTGGCTACCCGACTCTGCTGGTATTCTTCTGCGCCGACTCTCCCCAATAAAGACGTCGCATTAGCTTGCTTATATCTTTTCTCAAGAAGCAACAACAGATGTCAGGACGGAGTAGACGATACTAGCGGGGGGCTCAACTTGCTTTTCAGATGTCCATCTAACCTCTCTCAAAGTATGAGCATCGTCCATCCCGGTCACCATAGTGTTCTGCTGGCGCTATGGCATGCTTTTCGCCATGGTTATTGCTGTTGGTCGTTACTGTTCGCCGTTGCTGCTCGCCGTTGCTGCTCGCCGTTGCTGTTCGTCATTGCTGTTCATCTTGCATCTGCTAGAAACAGTTGATGTTGCTGTTCACCGTTCCTAGACGGAGTTGCTTGGGAAGAGCGGGACCTAAACGAATAGTAGCATGAGAGACAAGGATTGTGAGACAAAGAAGCAAGATGGGATTGGAAAATCGTGTACCGTGTCTAAAACATTAAACTCGATGACGCATTTCCTGAATTTCCTACATGCTTTACTTATGCAGCCTCTTCTGGCATTACTTCGCTAATATCAAGCCACTCCATGGTAAATGCCGTCACAATCCTTATCCAGTCTCTTACTGTAGGCATGTCTAGATGCTCACCATCGTCTTCAGGTCTATGCCACACTGAGGGGAACGGCGACGGGATCATGTGGAGAATGTCGACACCCTTAGCCATGAAGGGGACGTGGTCATCGCCGATGCCACTCCGCCCGAACCGCGAGCCGTCCTTCTCAGCCTCGGGAAGGAACGGGGTGGTTGGCTTGGTCTCCAAGACGCCGAGGTCGCGCATACGCTTCTCCAGGGTGGCCATACTCTTGTACGCCCAATGAGTCGTTTGAAAGTAGGAGGGAACACGCGGGCCGGCGGAACCCAGAAGGTCGAGCAAAACGAATATGCTAATCTGTTCCAGTGGGTTCTTGTAGTGAGACATGGCTGGGTTGAACGTCGTCTCCCACTCCTGGGCAAGGGACCTATTCAACGTCAGCTCGATGAACTCGTGAATGAATATGTTCCTTTCACTCACCTGGCTCCGTACAGCGAGTCGGTGTCAGTCCAAGCTTTGAAAGCTTCCTCGCCATCCAAGAGCAGGATCTGCAGTCCCATGTCTTGAGCAACCGTTCCACCATTCTCACCAAGCGCCACCATCTCATCATACATCTGGGTCAGGTACGGGTCAACCGCCTTCGCAACGTGCATCAGCATAGCACATGGCGCGGCGCTGTCAGTCGCGCCGATGAAGCCCTCGGGCTCGATCTTGCTGTCATAGTGAGCGACCAGAGTGAACCAGTTCGCCTGCCCGGGCTTGTTCCAAGGCGGCTCGCGGCGGAATATGAGATTCTGGAACGGCACGTCTTTGTCCCCGGTGACTGGGGTCTTTCCGGTTGAGTTTTGCCATTCGATGCTCCATTTCGGCAAGTTCTTCTTCCAAAAGTCGACAAAATGCTGCTGGGTCTTCGCCTGGCCAGGGGTTCCGGGTACGCGAGGGATGAGGATGGGCGACAGCAGCGGGCCGTTGTGAATGTCGAAATCGGCCTCGTTGACGGTAATGTTTCGCAGGGCCGAGTCCGTGAGGTTCATGTATGCGCTGACCGAGGCGGCGAGCATGAGATGTAGGAAGGCTGCCAGCCAGAGTCCGCGGACTTGGCCTCTCAAAGGGAGGCCGGCCATGGCGGGCTGTGATGGGGCAGCAGCAGCGAGGCGCGTTGTGATCCGGTTCTCATGAGCTCATACTTGTTGCTGAAAGATGCGGAAGGTGCGAGCTGAGATGTGTTGCGAAAGAGAGTTCGTCGATTGAGATGATGGTGAATCGCGACGGAATTCCGGTTGTTGCATGAGATGTCGGTTGTCGAGAGGTGTCAACTTTTGGACGTTCCCCGGCCGAGGAAGGGATGGCCGAAAGAGGTTAGAGCGAAACTATCCATCCTGCAGCGCAACTTCGCAGGACCCCTGACTGGTGTTTTGAAACAGTGGATCCGAGCTGATTAGATAACACGCGCAGGTGCAGGGACCAGCTCCTCCGCGCAGCATCCACACCGGCCCCTAACGGTCCATTGTGAGCTCGGCAGCTGCTGCTCCTTGAACAAGAACAAGAAGCATCGTGGCTCAGCGAAGAGTATGAGAACATCGACGAACTACAAGGACAGAAGACCTCCTCGATTACATCGGCAAAGTCACACTTCAATAAGGTCTTCGATCTCCCTCTCGCTGCGCATCTGATCGCAAGTGGGGTTTCCTCTGGGTCCCTGGAGACCAGGCCAACGTAAGGCGCCTCCTTTTGGCCCCTTCCGCATGGGAAAGGCCAGCGGAAAACAAGTCAATGGAAGTCATGTATGGATATACTCTTTCATTACCACAGGTATCTTAACTATGACCAGTCCAACACACGTCGGCTGAACAAAGAAATATTGAGCACCGAACATCCAAGATTATTAGGAACGTTGAACCCGACCCCTACTCATCAGCAAACGGCAATTGCATTCCTTTTCAAGCTCCGCCAGCAGTGGCTTTCATGAACAAGCGCTCTCTATTGCAAAGCAAACTGCTCATTAGCACAACTGCACCGGCAACAATGACCAAGATGTACGGCAAGTTCAGAGCCTCGACAATGGCTTCGAGGATGTCTTGTTGCATATCTGGGGGCAACGTCGAAACAAAGTCGGTGCCTACGCCAGCAATGGCAAGCTGAATCTGCTCTTCCGTGACGGTATCGGGAAGGATCTCCGTCAGACGCTTCTTAGCTCTGTTCAAGCATACAGCATTACCAACGGCAAGCGCGATGTTGATTCCGCTTGTCTGGGCCAGAGCCATCAGTGAGGACACCACAGCGGCCATATTCTCTGGTACGCTGGCTTGCGCGATGGAGAACCCCGCTTGGGTGAAGGTGCCAGCCCCGGCTCCGAGCATCGTACTAGCACCATAGATCCATGCGATAGAGGCACCGGTCTTAACGACGTACATGACGGTCGACGCCGTCACCACGATAGCGCCGCCAGCTGTGAACCACGGGAAGTACAGCGCAAAATTGCCGGATGGATGCGCCAGCATGCCGCCCTGAAGAATCGTGACAAATACCGCGAGAATGATGAAAGGCAGCAGACGAACGGCAGCGTCGATGGCGCTGTCGCCCCGCGTGAACTGGAAGAAGACGGGTATAAAGTACACAGGGCAACCACCCGAAGCAGTGATGCAGAACATGAGGATGATGCTTCGGTAGTATGTCCGCGAGAAGATCAGGTCGACAGGGAAGAGACGGCGCTCCTTGGTGCTGCCGATGCAGTACGCTTGCTGGACGCCAAAGACGATGAAGAGCACGCCCGAGACGACGAACAAGGCGATCTCGGAGCCCGAGTCTCACTCATACATGACGCCGCCGAAGCTGATGCCCATCGTGAAGCAGATAATGGCGCCGAGCATGAGCGGGGCGCCGACCTAGTCGATCTCTTTCAGGCATTGGAGAAGATCGCGCCGGGTTTAAGGTCAGGAGACGGAAGCATCCAGAGGTATACAGGTGCGGCAAGGTCTCCAATCGGCAGTTTGATGTAGAAGGCCCATCGTCAGGTTGCACCCGAGTCAGCGAAAGCACCTAAGCGTCCGATCAGCAACATTCAGTGGGCAGACTAGTCGGAAAGTCTTACTTCCAACAACCGGACCCAGAACAGTACCGAATCCCCAAGTCAACCCAATTGATGCGAGATATGCAGGTCTCTACTGTATGGTCGTCGTCGCCGCAATCAGAGTCATCATGCCGAGATAACATTTCCACCCCACCAAGACCGCACAACGCTCGACCGACGATGAGGGCGTTTATGGTTGGCGCCGCACCACATACCGCGCTTCCCACCTCAAAGACGACGACACTGCCAATGTATAGCCACTTAGGCTTGAGGTGCGAGTACAGCTGTCCGAACAGCAGGTTCGTCGACGTCGCGGCCATGATGAAGGCGACAGCTAGCCAGGCGATATCTGTAATGGCGTCGAACTGAAGCACGATCTGCGTCTGAACGTCGGCGACAACGGTGTTATCAAGGGCGAAGAGGAAAGTCGAGGAAAAGATGGCGAAGACGATGATAATCCAACTAATTCCTGTCACGGTGCGTGCAGGCTCTGGGGTTACTTCTTTCGTGGCTCCTCGTTCGGTGTCGGTGATATCCCCGGAGACAGGGCCGTTGGTAGAGGCAGTGTCAGGCTCTGCCTTCTCCAAGGGGTCGCCCGTTGGAGCGGTCTCTTGCTGCTTCTCGGGATCGACAGCCATGGTGATGTTTGAAAGATGAGGAGCAGAGTACTCTGGCGCGGCGAACCTGTGGGCAGTTCAGCATCAAGCCCAGGAAGCGGGGCTACATATCATACCCTCCTCCATCTCGAAGCCATCAGGTAGACCGGTCGTCAGCCCAATCTCACGTCCTGCTAATGGAGCCATCGATGTTGTCAGCTGCAGATTTCTCTCGTCTCATCAACTCGACGGCATATGGCCAGCTTTCCGTCAGCTTCGTGGCGGCAAGCCCAGCGTATCATCTAGTGGACTTCGGCACGCCCTTCAGATAAGGCTTCTTCCCGTCTATGAACATGTTCCAGACTTTTCTCGCCTAATCCCTTCTTTAAAATTTGGTTCCAATCACTTCTGCCAGTCATAAGCCTGAAAGGGCTGAGGGCAGCATTGAAGGGAGAACAACATTTCCAACTCACAAAGCCTCAGTACAAGGACCCTCAATACCGTTCTGCATATGACCGCCCAAGATACGAGAGCTGTATATCTTTCCACCTGCCCACCATGGGTTAAGGAATACTGATTTCCTGATCCGTCGCAAGCAATCCGGAGATGGTCTGGATTCCCTTCTGAATGGTGGCCTTCTCCGAAAGCCTGCTCCCGAAATCTGTCTAAAAAAGCCATCGAAAAGCCTAAAGCTGACGCGCTGCATTTCAGGTAACGCCAAAGAAGATGACTCCCGTCATCCACTCACCGTATGGACGTATCGGACGCAGCCCTACCGTGCCTCGTCGACCTCACCGCCGTAGCGGGCATCCATCCCGCGACCCAATATCGTGGTCCAACCGTGGCCGTTGAGGCTGAGATGAGCCCGAGCAGAATTTCGACAGCACATCGACTTGGCGACGTCAAGCCGCCGGCATCATCGGACGCAAAGAGCTCGTGCGTACCCTCGGAAATTCAAAGTCCCAAATGCGTGAATCAACTAGTCCTTCTCATTATCTCATACCACTTATTGATTCGTCTCTACGTCTGTCAATAGGCTGCACCCAGGCATCTTGTGTGAACCGCCCTCAATCAAGTGCCACTTCAAGTGAAGCCCAGGCGATTGTCTCCGATCCTTCAAGTTTATCTGCTTGATCCAGCGCCGATCCAACCCAAGAGGGATGCCCCGTGATGTCAGACCTATCAGCCGGCTGACGTTTGTCTGGCATATTGGCACCGCGACGTGTGATTGTCTATCTTGGACACAAGCCCATGATACGCGTGGTGCCGGCCCAGGATGCCGGTCATTGGTGCTTTACGTCTCCCTGTGTCCGGTCTCGCTGCTGCATACCATACCAGCCTGTCGCGAGTGCTCATTTGCTACACAGCCCTTGTCAGGCAGCTTATCATTGAAGCCTTTTCATCATCACGTTCCTCGACAGCAATATCTCAATTTCGACATCAACAGAATTACTTTGCGAATTCCGAGGGGTGTCCATGTGAGCAAGAGTTTTGGCTTCAATAAACTAGAAAAACTTGTGGTTTTGCCTGCCTAGCTGCTGTTCCATATCGTGATCTCTATGTTCCGTATTTCGTTGAGATCCGAATCCCGTATCGACCGATGTCTAATAGTCGTTCTCATGCAAAGAAGAAAGCCGGGCTTCAAATATCTACAACCTGTTACCCAATCTTTCCACCCTTAGAAGCTCAGACGCAGTTTCTCCTTCCAATCCATTTAGTCCTCTGTCTTGAAGATCACCGAAACATTCTGAGCGCCGACTTGCTTGTCATCGTGCAAGACGGCGAAGTCGACGCTGCTTCCAGAGCATGTCATCTCAGCAGTGAACTCGAGTCGACCTAAGACTTTACCAACGGGGCTGTTGTAGCGCGGCAAGGACTTGAAGTTGATCTTCTTGGTCCATGTAATATCGCAGAGCTTCTGGACGTTTTTGTCTTTGGTCGTGGGCGCAGGCCAGGTTGAGGTGCAGTAGATGGTCTCAGTGACTCTCTTCGGAGCCGATTCAAACAAGCGGTAGTATTCCTTGCGAACTGGGTCAGTGACGGACACATCGGTGCCCTTTTTGAACGAGTTAGTCTTTTTTTTTCCGGGAACATTTTTGGAAAGTAAGGTAATTAAAGACGTACCTGCTCCAGGAACCATGCCATCTGATCAGCGGCCTTCCAATTGTGCTCGTTCGCGTCCCAGTACTTGTCCTTGACGTCATGCTTGTTAGCGTCGAAGGGAGTCGAGTGCTTAACGCCGTAGCTTCGTCGTGAGATTCTGGACGTGATACTGACCGACAGGTCAGGTGCGAGATTTCGAAGAGTTAAGCCTCGAATGACTGCGCCACGGCTGATGGCGCTCCAGCTATTTCCATGTGAGCGCGAACACTTTCAGGGCGGTCTCTGAGCTTACGGCTTATTTCCAGAACCTTGAAGAATCTCGATTCCCTTTCCGATGATTTCCTGCAGGCGAGTCCGCAGGTACACGCACCTGCCGAACCCTCCGACCAGAATGATTTTCTGTTCACAAACTATTAGCTTCAGGCCGAACACATGTTGTACGTCGACTATACCGTCGGCTTTTTGTCCGTCTTCTTGAGTACTCTGTCGATCTGCTTCTTCACCAAATCCGCAATCTGTTCAATGACTGGATCGAAGACAGTGAGCAAGTCGTCGCGATCAAGTACCATGTTCTTCTTGCGTTTGACTCCGCGGTTTGAAGTGCCAGGAGCACGACATTGAGCGGGCAGGCCGAAGAAAAAAAGTCATCGTCCTGGCCGTTGAATCCCATCTTGATGCCATTCTCCCAGTCGTCGTTGAGGAGCTTCTTTGCCTCGTTCGCGGGCACGTTATTCCAGGCCTCGGCCGTGACTTTCTTCTTGATTAGCTCCACGAATGCTTCGTCAAGGAAGACACCTCCGCAAAGATCGCCGTCTCCTTCGGCAGCCTCGCGCACGATAAACGGATCCATGCTCTGGATCTCATAGCTGATGATGTCCACTGTACCACCTCCAGCATCGCAGACTACGACGTTGTCGCCAACCTATGAGAGATAATTAGCAGGGGATCAAATATCCGGAGAATCATAGCCATAGGCAGGCCGCAGAATCCACTTACCTTGATGTTGGGTCGCTTACTCAGGTCCCGAACGGTAGCTAGAGCGGCAGCTTCGGGCTCGGAGATGAAAGACAAGGTGGTCTCCCCGGCAGGGCGCTCATTCAGTAGACCAGCGCTCTCTGCAGCCTTACGCATGCGGGCTTTTGCATAGTCTGGCCAAATAGCAGGGACGGTAAGGACGACTTGGAAGCGAGACATATCTACGAGCTCTGCTCCAACGGAAGTCTGGATGCACTCGGTAATGTGCTCCCAGAATCGACTGAGATACTCGCTGATGACCTCGATGGGGTCCTTGTCTTCATCCTGTACGAGCTTTCTGGCTTTTGCGATTTGAGAGGAGTTCCTAACCTTCCCAGGAAGGTCCTTCTCGTCGACAAGGAGCAGCTTGAACCACTTGATTGGCTCGTGCTTTGTGTTAGGCGGAATGCCATAACCCCAAGTCACAGTGCCACGCTTTCCGGGGAAGAGAATTGCGGTTGGCGCTTTCTCCCGGTCGGAGTTGAGGTTCAGCTTTGACTCCCATCTGCTGATGACCTCAATGTCTGTTGGCTGTCCCGAGTGCGCCCAACTTGCGCCGGAGAAACTGTCCTTGCTGTCAGGTTATGATGTATAGCAGTAAGCAGGCTCCCAGAAGATACGTACGTTGTGCCGAAGTCGATGCCAATGATGATGGCGCTCTCGTCTTCTGCCATCTTCGCTATTGTCCTAAGTTTACACGAGGTCGTGGCGTGTAACTGGCTTGGAAAAATTGTAGAGCATTCAAAAGAGCAGTAGACTTCAAAAACTTGAGTCTGATAAGAAAACGGTGATGGGCAAATATTCAAGAGTTGGGCGCCCAAGGCAAGATATTTTACCCTGTTTTTTGTCCCTGGTGGTGCTGGTGAAGAGGGCGAAGCCTGAGGGTGAAGGGCAGAAGAAGAGAAGGTTTTGGGGGACGGCAAGAGACGAGACCAAATACAAGTAAAAAGGGCCAACTTTAGGCAAGCGCGAGTTGCAGGGCTTACCAGATAAGTTAGAGATATCTGTCGCTTAACGAGTTGGGACAGGGAACCTAAGACCTTGAGATACCTTACCTTACCTTACCTGCCTTCAGACAACCTATCTGCCTAATTTAGTTTTCTTCCAAATTCGCAAAGAGGTTCCTTCTGCTTCAGTATTCCATTCCAAGGAAGGTGGTAAGCCATACGTGGGACGCCTTTGTAAATATTTGGCTGCCTTCACAATCTCAGCTTTCTTCCATTTTCTTCCTCTCGACAACTTCATCCTCCACACTCCACAACCTTTGCAACTCACATCCCAACGGACAGCATCCAGCTGAGGTAGAAAAGGCAAGTTTCTATACCTTCGGTGTCATCGGATCTATTATTTTTTCTTCGGTAGCTCATCATTTTCTTGAGCAGAAAGACGAGAAATCTGCGTCTCTGCCGACCCCTTCACAGAATTGACAAGGAGACCGTACGGACGCCAAGTCGATGAAAGGTAAACCAGATCCTTCAGAGAACGAAATAGGAAGTATATTATCCAAATATTATCACAGATGGCGAGGCTCCGAGATGCCCAAGAGCAGCAGTTACGCTCAACTATCAAACGCCGGAACCGGCAGATTCATAATCTGAGGAGAGGCATTTGGCAAATTACGAAGAAGAATTCAGACCAACACCTGCAAATCGTGGCTTCTCAGGACATGCTTTGGGAAATGACTGCACAGAGTGCCAGACTCTTCGGTGAATTGACAAGGCAAAGCAAGACACTCGACAACTTGGAAGAACGGAACGCGGACCTTCGTGACCAGCTCATGGGCGCATAAATGGCTGTCACTGCGACTAAGAATGAGCTTATCAAGGCTCAAGAGCACACAAAAGAAGCCCAGGGCCAGCTATCACAGCTTCAGTTGTCTCACGAGAAGGAGATCAAGATGAACACCAAGGCTGCAGAGGATTGGCTGTCTCAACAAAACTCCCGTCACGAGAAGAATATCCAGAAACTCAGAGGAGACATGATGATGCTCCATCGTGAAAACAAAAAGCTCAGTGTTCAGCTCATCCAGCAGAAGGCGGCCATGGCGAAGAACCAGTCACTTGCCAATTCTACCAAGGTTTCGGACGACACGATCTTGAGCCTCTGGAAGAAGATGAGGTACAGCATTGAGAATATGGCTGCTACAATTCTAACCAGATGTCCAGTCGCGCGGGAAGTCCAGGACAAGCGTGATGATCAAGACAGCGCATTTAGTCGGTTGACAGAGCGACAGTCGAACTCTCTCCGGGACTGCGACATGGCATCCAGTGTTGTCGAGTATCTCATTTGGCAGATGCTGATGATACGAATCTTCGACACAGGCCTGCGGGACGTTAACGGCGTCAGCTTGAGCGGCGTTGTTGGAAAGTGCTTCTCATTTATTCTCAATAAGCTTGCAGGTAAGATTCAGGAGCCTTTTCTTTCCATGCCCAACCAAATTGCTGACACACTGCCGCCAGATACCGCAGTCGGCAGTGATTGCACTGCTAAGGCATTCTTTTCATGGAAAGCCGAAGGCGCCAAAATGATTGAGGAGATGGTGGGCATCGACAAGGCCCAGCTTCAACGCGTCGCCCAGGAGGAGACGTCTAACTTTTCGCTATTCCTTCCCGAAAAGAGCAAGGCTGCCGCCGACAAGCTTTTCACCAAGCTCACCAGTATCCTCGAGAACGCCTTGGACCTCCAAATCATCTTCATGACGTCGCGAGCCTACTTCAAGCTTGACTGGCCCGAGCGTTCGCGACGTGGACGGCCTACTCGATTCAATCCAATTGAGATGGATGCTGAAGTGTGGGAGAAGGAACCTCTAGACGAGGCCAGCGCTGTTATGCTGCGCATTTCTCCAGGTCTTGTCAAGGTTGGTACTGCAGATGGCGACCACTACGGACAGGAGCTTCGACTGGTCAAGCAACGCGTGGGTTGCAATTGAGAGACGTTGACACAAGCGGATGGCATGCTTCCATCACATAGGGCATAAGACATTTTGGTTTTTGGCGGATACATGAGATTGCTGGGTCGCGAAGGATGAGTCGCCCCGAAAGATGATGGCAGGAAGGAAGCAGAGATTTTGCTAAGAACGAGATAGATAGGACGCGAAACAAGTTTTGCTTTCGAAAGTTTGAAATGCTGCAACACGGTGATGAGATGTTCAACTCGGAAGCCGGTTATCGGAACCCACGCCGACGCCGAGTCGGTGCCGGCCGAAGATTTCCAGTCAATGATAAGACCAGACCCCGGTCTCGCGCCATCAAAACGGCGCTTACTGTATCCCAGTCCACCTGCCCTTTTCCTCCAGCACCGTTGCGTTGCACTGTACCGAGATTCATCGCGGTCCGCGGATGGTCCCCTCACCAAGCGCGTCATAGAACAAACGGAATTCCCGAAAGAACACCATTATTGTCGAAAACTTCTCTTCCTTGCGCGAAAGATTTCAGCCGAGAGATGAAGTCGCGACAAAGTTGAAAGACGGGCTGTTGGCTACGTGGAGTTGCGGCCGAGAGTTGCTTGACCTGGACCTAAAATGACTTCATCACCTGCTGTTCCAACTTCTGATCAATTAGCCTCCGCAACGGACTTCCGCGCCAACACTAGAGATGGAGGGCATATTCTAGAGACAACGATTTGAGATCTGGATTCTTTGGAGACATTTCAAGCAACCAAAGCGGACAAGGCGCGGCTTTCAGAGGATAGGTTCCTCAGTTCATGTGTTGTGTTATCTACGACAGATGATGGAGAGACGAAAATCTGCTGATGGCAGAGGTGACACAGAAAGGGACATGGGCGTGGCGTCAACGGCTGCGGCTGGTCCCGGCGAGGTGGCGGCGCCCCAGGATGGGCTCGAAGACGAAAAAAAGGTAAGGATACCGGACGGAGATGGGACGAGGTCGCCGACACGGACACCCTCGAGGTCGGCTTGCGAATCGCAGGGCCGTGGCGTTGGAAAGGGCCGAGAGGGTATCTGGGAGTTGGCGGTGAGGGTAGCTACGTGGACACCAGAGAAGCTTCGATATGATCCGGAAAATCCGCCTCAATTCTCGCTGGCGCATAACTTTCTGTATGCGGTGGTGAGTCTCGTCAGAGTTGGATGGAACCAGTGCAGATACTAAGAGGCGCAGGCTGCGACTTTCACCGTCGCGAACCTCTACTACAACCAACCAGTACTGAACAAGATCGCAGAGACGTTCGACGTCAGCTTTGAGAGGGCGTCGTCGATTGCGACGCTGATGCAGGCTGGGTATGCCGCGGGTCTACTCTTCATCTGCCCGCTCGGCGACATGGTGCGGCGGCGGCCATTCATCTTGATCCTCGTCTGGGCGACGGCGATGCTGGTGAGTCGTCTTGGAACCATCAGCCTACACAAGCTGACTTCTACAGTGGCTCGGACTCTGCGTGACGAACTCCTTCATCGCCTTCTCAGCCCTCTCGTTCCTTGTCAGCGTCGCGACCGTCACGCCGCAGCTCATGCTCCCTCTCGTTGCTGACATGGCCCCGGCCAGCCGCAAGGCAAGCTCGCTTTCGATCGTCACCTCTGGGTTGATGCTTGGGATGCTCATCGCGCGTCTGCTGTCTGGAATTGTAGCCAACTACACTTCGTGGCGCAACATTTACTGGTTCGCGTTCGGGACGCAATACCTCCTGCTGATCCTACTTTTCTTCTTCATGCCGGACTACCCCTCGAAGAATCCGGACGGGCTGAACTATTTCAAGGCGCTGTGGACGATTGTGACGATGTTTTTCAGCCAGCCGATCCTGGTGCATGCTTGTTTGGTGGGGTTCTGCATCAGCTCCATCTTCACGTCTTTCTGGACGACGTTGACGTTCTTGTTGGCTTCGCCTCCGTATGAGTACTCTTCGCTGACCATCGGTCTCTTCTCGCTGATCGGTATCGCGGCGATTTGTGGAGGGCCAGTATACGGGCGGTTCATCATGGACCGATACGTGCCGTTCATGTCTTCTGTCATGGGACAGACAGTCATCTTGATCGGATGTCTTGTCGGCGCCTTCACCAGTACGATCACGGTAGCAGGACCAGTCCTCCAAGCCATTTGCATCGACATCGGTATGCAGACAGCTCAAACAGCGAACAGGACGGCGATTTACACCATCAACGCGAAGGCGAGGAATAGGGTGAATACGGCGTACATGGTGTCGGTGTTCTGCGGCCAATTGACCGGTACGGCGGTGGGCAACCGGCTGTATGCGCAAGGCGGCTGGAGGTACAGCGGCGGCGCGACTAGTAAGTCATTCTTTTGGATTTCGCTTCCCTGCATGGGATAAGCAGAAACTGACGGCTCTCAGTTGGGTTCATCGGGTTGTCGCTGCTTGTTACCCTCTCGAAGGGACCGAGGGAGAAGGGATGGATCGGCTGGAGTGGCGGATGGCAGCTACGAAAAGCTGGAGTCGATACTCCGAAACCGAAGTCAGTGTCAGTGTCGCTCGAGGATGGACGAGGGGCGGAGAGAGTTGTTGAGGAGGAGAAAACTTCGGCGGTGACCGGAAGCGGACGGGGAGGAGGGCCGCCGATGACAGCGGGCAACTGACGGTGAACGATCGCCGGCATGGAGTTGGGGAGCCGTTTAGCATGCGGTGCAGCTGAGTGAGTACCTTAGACTTTGGTGTCGAAGTATAGGTATCCGATAAGGCCTGCTGTCAAGGGTTCCATCGAGGTCAAACATATCAAACTGGGTTGTTTCTGAGGTCGCTTGGGTGCTGCTTTCCCTGGTTGCTTCTTCCATTCGATTCTGTAGCAGTTCGCACCTGCCCTTTCTTGCCTCAATCTCAGTTGTCCCGTGGCAACGGCAGCGTGCGGCACAGCGCCTGACCCCGCAAACAGACCCCGCAAACAGACCCCGCCAGAACGCCCGCCAAGACCCATCATAATGTGAATGAAGGCCGGCCCTGGCAGACTGTGGCCGAGGTCTGCCTGGAACACTACATGCCAAACAGGCGGAACGGCCTTGAAGGATCACTGACAGACCTCAACTCGCAGCCAAACTGCGACGAACAACGGCCGCAAACAACGAGAAAAACTGGAACAGCAGCACCCCGGAATGAGGCCCACCAGAATCACGTTTTCGGGTCCTCCAGAGCCACTGGGTCGCCGGAGTCCTGGGCGGGTGCGACCCGACCCAACCACCGAACGGCCAAGATCGGCAAGGCAACTAAGTGGCTGAGCTGCACTGCAAAAAAGAGAAACAATTAAAATCTGGCCTTCCTTGGCCCATAGGTATCCCCCCCCAAAAGAAGCGACCAGGATGATGCCGAGCCTTGTTTGCTTTGCCGCTCATCTCACTCTCACCGACTTGTCCATCTCACCTTCAACTTCATTCACAACCGCCTGCTCGAGCTGACGCCAAAAGACGAAGCGGCGAGAAACGTCATGTTGAGCTGCAGACCGCGAGACGCCAGCACTTCTTCTCAAGGGAAAACGCCCTGATGGCTCGCTTCCAGGGTCTCGATACGTCTAGACTCGACTCGTCCAGACTCGACTCGTCCGACCTCTTCCGCTTCGACACTCTCGCCTTGCGCGATGACATCCTGATCATCGATGGGAGGACGGCCTCCAAAGTGGAATACGACGAATACGTTGTGTTCAAGAAGGACAGTGCTGCGCCGTCGGGGCTGGATCCGGATGACGAGGGTGGAGACGACGTCAGCTTCAAGCTCAATCACGACGATGAGAGGCCGGGTTACCAGATGCTAGACCTCGCATTTCGCCGCGGCTGGGTGGTCGACCACAATGTAGGTCGCTGAAGGTTGTTAGGTTGTCTTGATGAGACTCAATTGCTGATGCCGAACCAGGGCGACTTCACCCAAGACCCAGCTCGCGACCCGGCGCTAATCTTGGACGGCCGTGTGAGAAGAGTGTGAGGGAGCCTTAGGCCCAATGTGTGCGATCCTCATTGACCGGCAACCACAGACTCTGCTTCCGCCGCAACAAGACTTTTGATCGTCGAGAAGACGGCATCACCATGACTCCTCAAGACATGGACGCGCTGGACCTTCATCCGGCAACACTGCAATATTCTCGCCGCGTCACAAACGAGTCTCGCTTTTGGTCACTGGACCAGAACAAACTGAGTGAGTGACCTCTCGCCCACGAGAGCTCTACAGACACTTACTCTCTCAGGCCTTATCCTCTCATTCTCCAGCAATCCCAGGACGCCATACGACTTCATGTCAATGACCTACGATGTTCGAAACCGCTTAACAACCCTCCTTGTACGCCAGTCATATCACCCCCGGCAGCACAATCTCGAGAACCTCGACGAGTACGATCAGCGCCTTGAAGCTTGCCGCGCCCACTGGGCTCATCCCTTCATCACGCCCGTTGTTCTCCTCCAAGTCCAGTTCATGCGCACCGAGGAAGCCGTCATGGAGAACATCGGCCATGTCAGGTCTTTGGAGTGGGAAGTCAGCAGCATCGCTGGCTTTGAAGCTTTTGAAATGGAAAGCGAGCGGAGATCGAAGCTCCTTCGTCGATTGACTTTCAACGCCAACAATGAGAAGCAACCCACGGTCGCAGGTTCCATGAGCATGGCGAACCTCATGAAGAGCGCTCACGATGTGCTCAAGGAGTCTATCAAGTTACTTGACACCGTTCGCTGGATGGAAAGAGTGGTGAAGCTGATGCTGCAAGCCGGCGACGAGCTCGCGCAGCGTATGTCGACTGGGGAGCTCAACACACGGTTGAAGGATCTAAGCGCAAGGAATTTCGACGACGATGACCGGGACAGACCATATCAGCAAGATCAGAACGATGAGCCCCCGACCGGGCCGCCCTCGCGCTCTTCTGCAAGCACCAGGCGAAGATCGGTGCCACCCGCCCCCGACCCGTTGGCCGACCCTCTCGGCAACCACTGGCACGAAATCCGACAGTACCTCGAGGGTCTACAAAGAATGTGCATGGGCTTGGAAACAGACCGTCGCATGTCTGAAGCCCGATGCCGCGCCCAGATAGACATCGTACGTCCACCTTGCCTCAAATCTCCTGAACTCTGCTAACATGCTCAGATCTACTCTAAAATGGCCCAAGAAGACAACGTGCTCAACGCCCGTATGGCCGTCGCCTCCTCACGCGACTCCTCCTCGATGAAGGCCCTCGCCGTCATCACCGCGATTTTCCTACCCGGCGAATTCCTCGGCACCCTTTTCGGCATGTCTATGTTCGACTGGCAAGCCTCGGGCGAAGACGCAGACAGCACCGACGGAAACCCAGAGTCCGGTTCCACGAACCCCAAGGACCCGATACCGGTCTTGAGTCACCTTTTCTGGGTCTACTGGGCTACCGTGATCCCTCTCACCGTCGGCATTCTATTCGCGTGGCGCGCATGGTGGGTAAGCCAGGATCGCTACTTCAGGCGTCACCTTTCGAGGGAGCTTTCGGAGGAGCGGTACTGGACTTCGGACGGCAAGCCGAGGGAGCTGGAGCACTCATTCTGGTGGGACTTCTTCTACCTGTCGGTTAGGCGTGATGAAAAGGCCACGCCGACGGGAGATCCATACAGCACGCTCGATCTGTCGCCGAGTTTGTCGCAGGACAAGGACGATATGCGCTCACCGCGAGAGACGACGGTCAGGAGGGGCCAAATTTCCTTCCTGAGATCCCAGAGTTTGCGGCAGCGCAATCAGGTCGCTGTGTGATGTGTTTATATGCGTAATACGTATTTATGGAGATATTTGAAGAGCTTTGAGAACCTAAAGAGGTATTTTGCGCGTTAATTCGGAGCTTTGGAGCAATTGTATTGTGCTTCGTGGTGTTTTTTGTTCCCCAGCCAATGGAACTTAAGCTTTCCGGCAATAAAGACCATGGCGGTTCTCCAAGGCCTAATCGACGGGGACCTGAAGATTAGCCTCGTCGAATTCTCTGCCGCTGTAATGCTCGTCACGCCTGTTCCTGATTGCTGCCCTTGATCGCGTGGACCTTGGCGATGAGTGTGAGGGACGAAGGCAAACCTAGCGGGGTCGGATGGGCCACTTTGTGGTCAGGATCTTATGTGGCAAAATTGCGCAAAATGACATCAGCAAGCACGGTAGCTCAGGGGTAGAGCGCTGGGCTCATAACCCAGAGGTCCCTGGATCGAAACCAGGTCGTGCTATCTCTTTTGTAAATCTTCATTTTGGTCTTTTTGTTAACTGTCCCCCGACAATTAAAAACACTTTTTTTCTACGTTTTCCTCTTATCTGAGGTCGGGTTTACAGGATGTTACAGAATTCCCAAGTGCTATATGAGATGCACTTGGAACTCAAGAAGTCACAACTGATGAAACGACCAAATAACGAGCTGTTCTGCAGGTCGACATGAGCACCACCGGTCTCAACCATTGGCATGGCCTACCTGAGGTCTAACTCCAAGTCTTTATCTTACTCATTATGTTTCTTCAAATGCAAAGAGACCCATTGCTGACCATGCTGCGGGTCGACGTGATCGAAGTCATTGTTTCGCTTTCAACTCAGTCTTCTTGTCTGACACCTTTGTTGGCTTTCCACAGACATCAGTTGACAAGAGATGATTCTTCAACAACCCATACCCTTCTTCATGAACAATAAGGTTGTATAAAATCATCATGTAGAAGTCCAAAATAGAATCAAAGTCAACGACCAACTTCAAAATTATTTAAGAGACTATGCGCGCCCTGACGAGTCAAAATGTCCGACAACAGCCCCCAAGAGAACGACACCAACGACACCAGCAATTCAACCATCGAACTCGCAGACACAACCCACCTAACCTCTTCCTCTTCCTCAGAAAGCATAGCAAACATGGTCGCTGTCAGATGGGACGACCCAAGCACATGGGATTACACCGACTTTGACAACCTCCCCGAGTTGTCACCGATACTTGACCCAATTCCCGACTATGTCCCCGGTTGGTCACCAACTCTACCAAACGACGACTTCACCGAGATCAAGATCGGCGATTTGCATTTCAGCGACCCTGCGGTCCGCGATTTCTTCCTCGGCAGCGATGACTCTGATTTCGATCTCGGTTCTCCCGGTCTGCCGTTGTCGGACGAGGGATCTGTCGGAGACGTGTACACCAGTGATGTCGACTCTGACGACGAAAAGCCCTCGGCACCCCGTAGCCTCCTCGTCAGCGCTGAGTTGGAGTTCCTCGTCCAGATTTCCGGCGAAGCTGGCTCGAAACTGGTCCCCGGTGACATGCAGTCCTTCCAATCGGCTCGCCCCAAAGAGTACCGAACAAATCACCTCCACTTCATCATCGCCGAACGTCTCCAAGAAGCTGGCTTCTTCTCCGAAGGATACTCGCAGGATGAGGGCATTACGATGCGTGGAAAATCCCCGATCAAGAAGAAAAGCCCCAAACAGGCAAATTCAGACAGGCGCGAAGGCCTCTGGACGGTGATGGTAGGCGACGAAGACCTCAAGCTCCCCGAGAACCCGCCCGTAGAGTACGAATCGTACGTCCAGACCTGGAAACTCGTCCGCGTCCGCTCGCCTCTCATGTCCCACACCCCACAAAACATCCAAAAGTTCGGCTCCCTCGTCCGAGCCCTCAAAACGACGCCAAACCTCGTCGTCGGCTTCAACGACACCCCCCGCCTGCGCGTCAATGTCAAGCCCCAGGACTGCTTCAGCCTCCCCGACCTCAAGAAGCTCGTGAGACTCCTCTACGGAACTTCGCCGCTCCTCGACGAGCTCCACGCGAAATACTGCGGTCCGGGTTCCCTCGTCGCCCCCGGCATCGAGTTCGCGAACAACTTCAATTTCCTGCCGCACACGCATCTCTCTGACGCGGAATGGCGCGCCACCGCCGAGGAAACGGTCTTCACCCACGGCCCGCCGGTGTCCACGACTACGAAAATGCTCATGAAACCCGACGTAGCGCGCGATTCGGCCATTGCCAGGTGGGCGCTCAAGTTGATCGCGGCCTGCACGGACGTCGAGTCGGTGGTCGATGCCATGTCTATCCGCGTGATGGACGGCGATGATGAGATCAAGACGGTTCCCGGAGCGTATGACTTCTCGAACCTCCTGGATCCCGAGCCAGAGAATAGGACGGTGCAGTTCGCTCAGCACGCTGGAACACTGGATTTCGTCGCGATCGAGAATTGGATCAAGGTATGTCACGGCCTCGTTTCGTTCGCTGTCAACGCGCCTAAGCAAATTTTTTTCCACGTCATGCGACTGATGGAACGGTTTCATAGTTCCTCGGGGATGATGACTGTTCATGATCTGCTTGTACAACTTGATCTCGAGTCTCAAGCAGAGTACTATCGTTCCAAGGGTGTGAATCCTTTTGTGCCGGATCTCGAATATCTTCGTCGCATTCCAGCCGTCAACGTCAAAGACACCCCAGGTCTGTCTCCCTATTCCTTTGGTATTGAGTTCGAGTTCATTGTGCCGTGTATGAAAGAAAAGATTGCCAAGCAATCCTCTTCTGAGGATCTTCTCGGGGACATCCCTCGCACTGTCTCCCTTATACCGCCCATCTTCCCCGCTGATGTTCCCAAAGAACCTCAAGAAAAGACGCCAGAAGAGGAAGCACCATGCGCCCCTCCTGACAACCGCTGGGTTTGCGTCTTGGAAGATCGCCAGCGTGATATACTTGACTGGAGCAATCAATCCGCCTATGGTCCCATTTCGAACCATGTTTCTGAGATACTCAACGAAGCAGGCTATTTCAGCGTTACCTACGCACATCTGGGTGAAGTCGTTGAGTCTACCGGTGGAGACTGGAAAAGGGCTCTAGAAATCGTCGCTCAAGGCCTCGGACACCAAATCAACGTCATACCTGAGGTCAAGCCGAATTTCCAGTCGTGGTTTGTTACCCAGGATACAAGTGTTTCTAACTTCGCCATGGGCTTGCTGGGATACTCAGGAGGCATCACCGGGTGCGAGCTCAATACCCCGATTCTCCGCAACCGGAAAGAGGACTTCGAGAAAATATTTGGCGTCGTCAAGCTCCTTCGAAGCCAAATGCGTCTGATGCTCGACCCCTCCTGTGGCATACACGTGCACGTCGGTAACATTCACAACTTCTCATTCCGCTCCCTCAAGCGCGTACTCACGTTGGCTTGGGCAGTCGACCCGATCCTCTTCACTCTAGTCCATCCATCGCGCGCCAAGAACCCTTACTCCGCTCCTTTGCGCACCGGGTCGGCGCTGGCAGACAAGGAACTGGATGAACTCCCAGCCTACTCCGAAGTCTGGACCGCGAAACCGAATAAGCCTCTAGAGCTGGAGATGGAATCGATCCTGCCGATGGAGAAGCTTCCAGATCGGCTACAGAGAGAGTTCTATCGTATCTGGTCAGCCAATACTCTGAAAAGTCTGAAGGTATGCGCGGAGACGAAATACCTCATGCGTACCTCCATTGCCATGGAAAAGATCCAGCATCATGCCGACCTTGGCCCAGAAGCCGAGTATGTGGCTGTACAAGATTACAATTCCCGGCTTTTCAGCGGCACCATCGAGTTTAGGGCCCTCGAGGGGACGTTAGACCCCGTGCTCGTTGCCCACTGGGCGAAGCTGGTGATCGCGATTGTCCAGAAGGCGGAGTCCACAACCATGTGGGAGTTCTTCAAGATGATGGAGAAGATCCTCAAGGAACATTCCAACGACAATGAACGCTTGAAATCCGTGCTCGAGGTACTTGGACTAATGTCTGCGCATGAGTACTGGGTTGCTGTCGCGGGAAAAAACCGAACGTTGGCGGCGACCGACATCGTGACGCGGGACACCAAGCCAGGATGGGGCGAGGAAGAAATGACGAGTCGTAGCTGGTATGAGAGAAACATTACCATCGTTCCGGAGCTTCCTGAAGATGCAGAATATCAGATGAGGAATGTACTTTCGTAAGAGCAACGCGGGTGGGGGGACGAAGGATATCGGGTTTCGAAGTTGAGTCCGGGGTGGTAGTACAAATCTAGGTAGGCAGCAAACTGAAATTTTCTCCATTCAAGTGTTTTGATTTTTACACAGCGTAGGGGGATACATTATTGATGGAACTTGAAAAGTTTTCATGGGGCAGGTGCCAAATGCAGCAAGAAGCAGCAACAGAAAGAGCGAGGTAGCAGCTTAGGATGTCAGTTTGGGGGTGAGGCCAGACCACCAGCTCACCCGCCACAATCCCAGAATTTGATTTGGCCAAGAAGTCACAGAATGATGCCGATTTCCCATCACGTAAATCCTTAATTCGTTTCCCAATTTTGGAGTACCAAAGACAAGCTGTGGTGTTTGTTCCCAAAAGAGCAAACGCTTGTGGCACACTGGATAGCAAGGTGCATCAAAGAAGCCAGAACAACAACCCGCACGAGTTAGTTGAAAAACGACTTGGCAAACGTGAGAAATCACTTCCAGGCTTCGTCTGGCATGTTCTTTATAAGAGCCAGCAAGAGCCGCTGGCATGGTGATCCAACCCCCCTTCAGCTGGTTTGGAGGCCGCCATGAGTTGGAGGAGAACACTTGTGCCTTCCCATTCCAAGAGAGAGAGAGAGGTGAATTTTCCAGGAGAAAAAACGATCTTTCATTTTCGGACAATAGGAGAATATCCAAGATTCTGGGGCATGCATACATTTGAAGATATTTTCCCCAACAACTTCTGTGTTCCGAGCACATCCATGGTGCTGGCTGATCTGGTCATTTGCTGTTGGGAACCCTTACTGCCCTGACTAACCTCATCAAGCCTCATTCAAGTCAGATTGTCATGTAATCAGTGATCTCCTATTCAGAAGCTTTGTCCAACACTGGTGGAGCGGGGTAGTCAAAGCAATATACTGTCCCTGGCATCCTTCTTCAGAGCAGCTGCTTCTTTCTTGAAAGGAAATACTGATCCATACTCAGATAAGAGGAAATAGACTTAGATTGGTAGGAGCAGCAGCTGTCATCCTCATACTGGGGATTGAGTACTGGGGGCGTTCTGACATGGATCCTTCTTGCCAGAATTATGATTCGTACTTTCGTCTGGGCTTGATTTGATGCTCCTTCCTATCCAAACAGAAGGAAAGAGAGCTCACGTTCACTTGGTTCCTTCCCCCTCCAACTCAACTCCTCTCTACTCCTCAACCACATATAAAATCCCACCTCTCCTCCACCAGCCAACAATTTCTTCTTCCCTTCCAACCCACAACCCAACAGCCCGTTCACTTCTATCCACAAACAAGCTCACAAGGCAAGACGTTTTCACTTCTTTTCATCTTCCATCTTTGACACATTCACTCCATACCAACCCATCATCAACAATCACAATGGTGGCTAAGACTCTCTTCACTGCCGCTGCTGTGGGCGCTGCCACTCTTGGCATGGTCCAGGCTGCTCCTGTCACCACTGATGAGATCAAGGCTCTTGAGATCATCAACCAGGCTCGCAAGGAGGTTGGTCAGGCTCCCCTTGCCTGGGACAACAAGCTCAAGGAGGATGCCCATCTCTGGTCTGGCCACTGTGCTCTTGTCGACTTCATGGACCATGCTCCTGCATCTATTCGCAAGGGTGCTGGCGAGCTCATCAGCATGGTCCGCACTGAGAACCCCAGTAATCCGAAGATCACCCATCCCCTTGCTGAGTCTGCCAAGATGTGGCTCAGCGACAAGGGCAATCAGCAGGCTTTCGAGGGCTTCATGTTCAACAACGTTCCTGGTAAGCTGTTTTGCCTCTGAAATTAACAACCTCCCTCCTTCTTTTGCTGACATGAGTTCTTTACAGGTCAGCTTCTTTCAGCCAAGGCCACCCACATTGGCTGTGCCAGCTCTGGCAGCAAGGGTATTCGAACCCCTGTGGGCAATCCCGACTTGCAGTTGTACCTCTACACTGTCTGCCGTGTCCATGCTGACATCGAGGCGTAAGTGTATCTTTCTTTCTTTGCTCCGAGCAAAGTTCTAACCCGCTCTTCCAGTGATGAGAACGCTTCTCTTGCCTCCCGCCAGATCGCTGCTACCTCTGCTACCGGCGAGATGACTTACTACACTCCTGGCAAGGGTTCTTGCGGCAAGGACAACAACGAGGGCGACATGGTTGTCGCTCTATCTGCTGCGAAGATGGCCAACGGAGCCAACCCCAACAACAACCCTCTCTGCGGCAAGCAGATTGAGATCCACGCCAACGGCAAGACCGCGAAAGCTACTGTAGTTGATACCTGCCCCCCTTGCGCTGAGGGCGACGTCGATGTCAGCCCCAGTGTCTTCCAGTCTCTCATGGGTTCCCTCACCGCAGGCCGTGTCCGGGGTGTCACTTGGGACTTCATCTAATTCCATTGCACTTGGGGTCTTTTGCTATTGACATGGGAGTGCCGGGACAAGAGAAGTTACGAAAGGAAATTGCTTGCGCATCGTTTGCGATCTGGGGAAGAGAGTCTATCGCAGGTATTAGTGCTGCCTTGAAGCCTACACGAGTCTACTGAGACAGATAGAAAACTTCTATTGAAATTGCACAGTTCATCACGTCCTTGATGTTGTCTTGTGATACGTTTGCCTTTGATAGCAAGCTTTCATCCGTGGATGCCCTTTTTGGTCTTCTGTGCAAATCTTCAGCATCTCTGACTTCACTTCTTCAAGTGACACTCAGAGGAGATACAAAGAAAGCAGAAGCATAATAAAACCACACCTCTCATTGGATTCAGGAGATCCAGGCTACCTATCAAACCAGAGGATAATTTGTTTGGAGGTCAGAAGGATGGGGAATCATTATTTTATTGAACTTTTGAACTTGCGACATTTCGAGTCCACTGATGACTTAACTTTGGCCCCAATCAGAAATGTCTGTCAAAACACCAATCCATTGGTGCATTGCGATACAGAGGAGTGCAGTGTCTCACCTTTTTGGTGGAAGTGCTCGGTGAACCTTGTCGGTGAGAAGTGGGACCTAGAGCTATCTTTGCGCTAAGCCGCATTTAGCACTGGCCCATGCGCAAGGTCCGAAAACCGCCGACTGGATTTTTACGCGCCTCGTTGCTCCCCAAGCGCATTTCCAACGCGATCCACATCCACTTGCAATCAGCACTCACCTTCACCACCAGCATCACCAGCGCCCAACACTTGAAGCATTGTTGGCTGTTTGCTCTGCCCAGCAAAAATTGCAAAGCGACAGCCCAATTGTGTTCGCATATGCGCCGCGATCTCCGCCCTCAACTTCCCTAATCGCATTCGACTTGTCCTTCCCTCAATCAGCGCCTTGCGACGGCGTACAATGTCCCATTGAGTCTCCAAGCATCTCAACATGGACGCCCGATCGAAGCCACAGGCGTTCCTGTCCACATACGCGCCGCGCATCCGAACTTATAACAACTCTCTACTGACACCAGTCCTGCAGAGTGCGGGACCGACGGGACCTACCTCACGAGTGACGAAGCGCGGAACGACCATCATCAACTACGCCGAGGACGGCTACGATGACATTGACGAGGATGATGATGACAGCCGCCGTCGCCCTACCGGTCTACGGAGCTTGAGGAGGGAAGACACTGCCAACAGGCAGGATCTGTCTGATAAGGCGGGCAAGGATACCAACGAGCCCGTCGAGGTTCAAGGCATCTGGAGAGAATGGTTTGGCAAGGGACGCCAAGTGCGCAACGACCAGCAAAACTCTGCGCAAGCCGACCTTCCCTTGACCCTGATTCCTATTCGAATTGAGCTCGATATTCCGGCTTTCATTCCCCAGGTACCCTTTCCCTTGGGGGGTCACGCAGTCGACACGAGCCTCCCTCAGTATCGAACACCAGAAATCACACCTCCATACCGGTTGCGCGACAACTTTCTATGGAACTTGCATGAGACTGTCATCACCACCGACCAGTTCGCGCAGATGTACGTCCAGGATCTGGATCTGCCGAATCCTAAATCCTTCATACCCGAAATTGCGAAGCAGATCCGTACGCAATTGGAGGAGTATGCAGGCGTTGCTTTGCACCCGTTGTTTCATGCACAGTCGCAGAATCCGGGCAACAATGACGCGACCAAGACAAGCTCCGTGGCCAACCGCGACGACTCCCCCACTCCTGCTACCCGAGCCATCAGTCGCTCCGATACCCCTATGCAGAATGGCGGCTTAGGGACGCCGTCCAGGGTCAAGGAGGCGACTTCAGCACCGGACGTCACTGCACGGGCAAGTCCCATACCAGTCGGATCCGACGACTACGACCACGACGATGCGTACCGGTGCATCGTTACGCTTAACATTAACCTCCAATCGACCCTCTACACGGACAAGTTCGAGTGGTCTTTACTGCATCCCCCGGGAATGCCAGAAGCATTCGCTGCTCAAACATGTGAGGATCTTGGACTGACAGGAGAGTGGGTCCCGGCCGTCACCCATGCCATTTACGAGGCAGTATTGCGGCTGAAGAAGGAAGCTTGCGAAGCCGGTGGCCTTGTCATGGGATGGAACGGTCTTCGCGAATTCCCCAATGACGCCACGGCTGGAGCTGATGCCGGATGGCGTTACGACCCCGAGAACCTCGGAGATCCTTGGGAGCCCAAGGTGGAGTTCCTCAGCAGGGAGGAGATCGAGAAGCGCGAGGGAGACAGGGAGCGACAAATTAGACGACTTCGCCGCGAGACTGCTCGATTCAGCTCGACGACGGGCTTGGTGGGCGGCGTACCGTTTTCCGGCTTTGGTAACGTGGTAGAGGCCCCCGAGGAAGAGCGAATGGGCAGAGGCGAGCGATCCAAGAAGAAGCGCCGATTCCGCAGTCTAAGCCCCCTGGGCCGGTCTGGAACACCTGGCGGACGAGGAACGCCAGATGTGGGATCTGGATATGGCGCCGGAAGTGGCTTGACTGATCAGGAACGCATGTCATGGAGGTGTTGGCACTGCGCTCTTTGGGGCGCAAGTGTATGGGCAGTGAGACCTGGCCCCGCCGGACCGAGAGTAAGTCTTGATGCTCCTCTGTGATCAGATTCACCCAGCTAACTCGAAACAGTCGCTATGCCAAAACTGTGGCTTGGTCTATGAGCGAGATGGCAAATTGCCTCGTCAAACGAAGAACATGCACCTTACTGTCATCAGAACAGCGTAATAGGTAACAGCTCGACCAGTCCTGTGTGGGCTTCAACCGCACGTTGACGGAAACGGAGTACGGCATAGTCTCACTCAATCAGTTCAGAGGCTTCAGGGAATCCTTGGCCCCGCGTCAATGGTATGTGTGTATATGATGCAGGGCGGAGGACGGTTCTGACAGGCGTTTACTGGGGATATTTGGGTCTCGACCAAGGCAGTCAAGGAGTCCGGCTGCGAGCAAGGTCGCGAGATATTCCAGCTGCTTTCGGGGTAATATGGATCGAGATGCTGCCTCGCTATGGGCATCATAGTGTAAACTTGCTGTATAGGGTCAATCAACAATCAACACTGTGGAAAGTGCTTTGTGGACAGCAATTTCTGGTGATTTATTACCGACGGCGGGCAATGACGGTAAGGGCCCGGCGCGAGACAGTGTGCGACGGAGGGATCGCTGCGGCTGTAGACACTGTACCCAGTCTCAGATTGGTCCTTTCCCTTCACCCCCGTCTTGCCCCAGGAACTTCACAAAAGCACCATTCTCCATCAGCTCCTCCGATGTGTGAGGACCGCATCTGCCTTTCAATCGCCGCGCACCGAATCTCGCGAGTCATTTCCGCTTCTCGAAATTCCAGCAATCCGCGGCCTGCGCCGCCCTGGTCTGCCCCTGTCCCGGCCGACAGTATGACATCGTGGCGAGACAAACCGAATCGGGACGCCAAAAACACGGAGCCTCGACTTCAACCTCCGCAATTCGGACGCGCGCCTTGCCCTTGTAGGAATGTCGCCGTTCAACCTTTCGATGTGTCCCCCACCATGACTTTTCCCGAGTCTATGGACAATCTGACGCGTGTTTGCAGCTGGGTCGACGGCGGCTGTAGCTATCGGGCGGTACCTGCGACGCTCTGATGCCTGTCTGTAGCCTCCTTGTCTGCGGTGTTCTTCGCATGGAGATCTGGAACGGGTGGTGGGTTTTGGTTCCTCGTTTCTGCGCTCATGCCGCGAGATTCAGGGCGACAACATGCCTATAGTCAAGTGACTGGATCATCTCCACTACGGAGATGAGAAGAGGCTAGAAGCTGAACACCAGCCCCCCCCCCGACGAGCATGGCTGAGTCTGCCCATCGGCTTTCAAGGGCACGATCCGCAGGAAGAGCGTCGTCTGAGCCGTCTTGGCCTCGCCCCTCGGAAATGCCTCTCGTCAGCAATAACATCTTCGGCCGGATAGCAGACTGGCCTTGTACCGACATCTACGGCTATTTGCTGTCCGCTGGATTAGTTGTTCCAATGCATTCGCCTGCTTACGACAAGGCGTTCGGGACAGATCCCGTCATGCTTCACTTAAGAAGCACGTCGATGTTACAGGGCACACACACACAGCCGTGGGCGAGCGTTCAGTCACGTCCCGTTCATTTGCGGCTTCGCTTCGACGTTCGCCTATCATCACGACCGGCTGGTGCCGACGGCGGCAAGGTCTCACGTGGTCTCACGTTCCTGGCCTCGATATGAGGTCGCAGATTTGTGGCGGCCGCACCAGCCATCCGTTGTCAGTCACCTGTTCCGTGCCTGGCAGGAAGTGACTCCAGTCAGATGGGCCCGAGATCGAGAGCAGTTCACCAAATGCGTGCAACCTCATGATACTGGACAACCGACTTAACGAGATCAGGAAGCTCTGGCGGCTATCCTTCCCTCGTTGCCGAAGAGCTAGTCGGCTTTCTATCCGGACCTGATTGTAAGCCTCCTCCGCGTACCTGTCGTGAAGCTGCATCATCTGTGGTTGCCGCAGCAAGGCATCTTACTTCTGAACGGGTCATTCGCGGAACTGGCAGCCGTCAGTGACACGACGGCATCACGGGAAGCGGCCATCTTCACGCCGCCAGTCGAAAATACGGATGCAACAGGAGCCGACTGAGTAAAGCTCCAAAGACAGTCGTGGCGATGGACGTCTTAGGTGGCAGAATCTTCGCAACCAGCTCGCCGTTGGCGTCGACGATCACTCAGATCTAATATACATGAGGATATTCGGACCCGCACGCTCCAGAGCTACGATTGATATTAGCCGTCATGTCTAAGCCTATGGAGGGGAAGATTGTTCCTGAGCAGTTGAGTCCTAGGCGATCTCAGTATCTCGTCGATTTGAACAGGCGTCGTCAAGAGCTCTGCCGATCACCGCCAAATCCAGCTTCGATCTAGACCCTGCCATGACTGGAGGCTGAGCTCAAGCTTCTCGACCCTCGGTGCCCAGAGAGTCCAGCACTTGTGTTTGTCACGGCTAAATTCAAGGGCCCTTGGCAAGTTGCGACGTGGAGACGATGAGGTCTGAGAGCGGGTCCATAAGACTCGACAGGTTGCATCCTTCAGGCTAGCGTACCGGATTGAGGTGTCGCAACAAGTCGCTGCATGGCCGCCAAAAGACTCCTATGGTACCGACCATCAGTCCAAGCCGGATCTGCAACGCGCCAATGTGACCAGGCAAGTGGTGTGATGGTACTCTAGCCGCCCGACTCTTTACCCTTACCCTCTCTTTTCTGTAAATTGCCCTTGATCTGGTATCGAACCCGTTCACTTGGTAGGCATTGGTTGAAGTATCAATCAATTAATAACCTAAATTTCGAGCCAAGTTGGCCAAGCATATTGGCACCACGGTTTTCAACGTCGACAGGCTTCGGGGCCCAGTCGTGTCTCATGAATCTCTCTGGGTTTCAACGACAGCGTTTTAACTGACCTAAAAGCCGGAATGATGGTGGCGTTTTACGGCAAATAACCAGACGGGCGCATGGCAGTCAGTGCTGGACGCCCAAAAGCGTTATGCGGGGAGAGAAGCTCTTCCCGCCGTGATGTGCTGTGAAGGTTGGGCGGCTGACCCCTGCAGAGTGCGGGGAGCAACTCCAAAAAGCCATCCGTCGCGTATCTCATCTGGATATCACGCGAAGTAGTGGGAGAGACTCCGACTTGAGCCGAGGAGTCTCACGATGCGGTTGTGTATGTATTGCGCAGTGGAAGTGCTCAGGGCCACCGTAAAGGTTGCCACTGAAGTCAGGGTGGCGGGATCTTCGGGAAGCAACATGATGACAAGGTTGCGCCAGCTTTCTCATACCAGGCAAATGACTTCTGTCGTTTTCTCGCGATGATTTCCGTTCTTCTGCAGCGCTGTAGGCTGACTGGACGATTCGAGGCAGTAGTACTCGGTGGCTCTCCTCCGCGTTGGGCGCAGGGGGAATAAGTGCTCCAATGAGCTCGGCCAGGGTGCGTACCCACATCGGGCAACCTCATTGTCCTTCTTGAATCTGGTCGCGCCAGTTTCTCCGTTGAGACAGAGGTGTGACCAGCCGTATCGCCGGAGGTGACATCGTTTGTTGACCTCGTTCGGGCTGGGATCTAGGGCCAGAAAGGCACGCGTCCTGTATACCCCAATGTCAATGTAGGCAGCCCAATTCTCCAAGTACTCACAATCCGGCAACACATCCAAACCTTGGCTCGACGACGAAGCATCATGATCCATGGGCAGAATGTTCCTGTCGTAAAGGCGCCATCTCGTTCCGCTCGTGCTCAGACTGGTGCTCTCGCCGGCCACCCTACGATGTAGCCGCGTTCCCCTGCATTTGAAGAGATGCCCACTGTGCCTGGACGCCTCCCGGGTAAACGCAAGGTCAGCAATGTTCGGATCCAGATCGTCTCGCGGCCCGGATGCCGTGTCTTGTCGGATCCCTCCTGTCTTGCCGACTGGGGAGACTCGCTAAATCAACCGCTGGTAGCGAGACGACTGGAGATGCAAGTGATCCAAGTCTCGTAGCCGACTGGCAGTTGTGAGAGGCTTCCTCAGGGGATCATTACTATATAACCCCTTCGTCCTCCACGACGGGGAACGTTCTCTTCTCTTATCCTCATCCCGATCATCCAACGTTCCTCTCTACCCTATCACCCCAGCACCACCTCACCATCGTTCACGATGCAGACCAAGTTTGCCGCCCTCATGGCCTTCGTGGCCGCAGCCCGCGCCCAGCAGGCCTGCTCCTCTCAGATAGAGACTCACCCGTCGCTGACATGGCAGAAATGCGCTGCTGGCGGCTCTTGCTCCAACGTTGCCGGCTCTGTCGTTCTTGACTCCAACTGGCGATGGACTCACACTGTTCAAGGCTCGACCAACTGCTACACTGGAAACGCTTGGGACACCACGATCTGCTCTTCAGGAAGCGCCTGTGCCACCAACTGCTGCGTCGAGGGCGCCGACTACCCGGGCACCTACGGTATCACCACCAGCGGTTCCGAGCTCAACCTCAAGTTCGTGACCACCCACGCCTACGGCAAGAACATTGGTAGCCGTGTTTACCTCATGGAGAGCGACACCAAGTACCAGGTGAGTGGTCTTTAGATATTGAAAAAATGTGAATATCCGCTAATCCAACTTAAGATGTTCACTCTCCTCGGCAACGAGTTCACCTTTGACGTTGATGTCTCCAACATCGGTTGTGGCCTGAACGGCGCCCTGTACTTCGTCTCCATGGACGCCGACGGTGGTGCTTCGAAGTTCTCCACCAACAAGGCTGGTGCGAAGTACGGTACTGGTTACTGCGACTCGCAGTGCCCTCGTGACGTCAAGTTCATTGACGGTATTGTAAGTAAACGATGAACTGTCATCTGAGTACAACGCTCATCACTTCGCAGGCCAACGTTGAGGGCTGGAACCCCTCCAGCAACGACGCCAACGGCGGTGTCGGCACCCTTGGTGCTTGCTGCGCTGAGATGGATATCTGGGGTAAGCACTCTTACCCTCAAAACCACGCTGAAGAAGCTGGCTAACATCCCACCAGAGGCCAACAAGATTTCCACCGCCTACACCCCTCACCCCTGTGGCAACAACGCCTACCACTCTTGCGAGGGCGACTCTTGCGGAGGAACCTACAGCTCTGACCGCTACGCCGGCGACTGCGACCCCGATGGATGCGACTTCAACTCCTACCGCCAGGGCAACAGGAGCTTCTACGGTCCCGGCTCCTCCAACACCATCGACACCACCCAGAAGGTCACCGTCGTCACTCAGTTCCTGAAGGGCTCCGACGGAACTCTCTCCGAGATCAAGCGCTTCTACGTCCAGAACGGCAAGGTCATCGCCAACTCCGAGTCCACCATCTCGGGCAACTCGGGCAACTCCCTCACGCCCGCCTTCTGCAAGGCCCAGAAGACCGCCTTCGGAGACGAAGACATCTTCAGCCTCCGCGGAGGATTCGCCCAGATGTCCAAGGCCGTCGCCGCCCCCATGGTCCTCGTCCTCTCCCTCTGGGACGACCACTACGCCAACATGCTCTGGCTCGACTCCACCTACCCCGTCAACAAGGCCGGCCAGCCCGGCGCCGATCGCGGAACCTGCCCCACCTCCTCCGGCGTCCCCGCCGAGGTCGAGGCCAGCGTCCCCAACAGCAACGTCAAGTTCTCCAACATCAAGTTCGGCCCCATCAACTCCACCTTCAACAACGGCAACGGCGGCGGCAGCGGCACCGTTACTTCCTCTGCCACCATCCGCACCAGCACCACCAGCTCCGCCCGCACCAGCTCCACCGCCGGCGCCGGCTCCGGCACCGGCGCCAACCACTACGAGCAGTGCGGCGGCCAGGCCTGGACCGGCCAGACGACCTGTGTCTCGCCGTACACCTGCAGCAAAGTCAACGACTGGTACTCTCAGTGCTTGTAAGATCGCTGTATCCGGGAAGGTCTTCCTTCTGGACCGCCGGGAATTGAAAGTATATGATTGACGACGACTTACAAAGATTTAGGAAAGAAAGATTGCATGTGTCGATGGTCAGGGATAAAAGGGGAGAGGATTTTGTTGCCCGTCTTGCATTTCTCCCATTCTGAAGAACAAGTATTCATGTATATATTACCCTCTTTTTCCCCGTGTCGGCATGCTTCTCATGCCGATGCTTCGGATAGAAATCCGATCATTCGCTAGCTACACCAAGGTCTATCGCTTATGTGATCATGGTGCCGACTACGGTTCGAAACGTGCGCCCGAGATGTAAGAGACTTTGCAATGAAGCAGTGCCGGCACTTCCATCTGGCTCCGAGATGGGCTTGCACGGGTATATGATTTATGAATTACTAGGCGATGTCACGTTTGTGAGCTTGAAAAGTGGTTTGTTTTCTCTTATGCCCTTTTCTACTTCTTTTCGTCTTCACCAATAACTACCAAGAGCTGTGCCTGTTCGTGCCGTCTCGGCTGATGTCCCTTTTTTCCAAGCCCGCTCCAGGCAGTCCCGTCCAGTCTCATGCCCGCTTGTCGGACCGTCATCTTCGACCTCAATAACGTAACAATCTGCCTCCTTCTGCGCCTGCCCTTGAAGCTCCTTCCTCCAATAACGCAAACCGCTGCTTCATCCACCAACTTCCTTCCCACTGACTTCGAATGAAAATTTCGCACCTTCCTCCCAAACCCATCTCGCATATCTAACTGCAACCGCCTTACCTAAGGCTGACAGCAGATAATTCCGTCCTTCCCTCCTTTCGCCTTCCCCCTCCCGTCTCGCCTAAGGTACCCATGCCTTTTACCCACATACCTCTATTCTCTTGCTTCCTCCCAACCTAAACCTCTTTCCACCACACCATTACAGAATAATATCTCGCATCTTGGCAAGCCTTCTCTTCCCTTCGGGGCCTTCGGGGAAGAAGAGGGCAATCACGTTCCCTCTTTTCTTCTCTCCAATCGATATTCCTCCTTTTCCGGGTAACCGCGCAACGCCCACATCACCAAACCTCCCTACCTAACCGGTCGACAGACCTAACCTAACCCCTTTGACGACGTAGGTCGCGCTGGTTCAAGTCATGCACTGAGCCGCTAGCAGGAGCAAGTCGTCTACTGCGGCTTATCTCAGAAGCTTGCATTTCGGTGCCGCGACTGGCTCCAAACCTCGCTCTGGGGTCTGCCTCAGTGGTAGACCTCAATAATTACCAAATATTCGAAATTGAGCGCACCTTCCTCGCCCAAAGCTGCCGTCCTCCGCCCAGCCTGGGAGGATTGCCAGCTCTCGAGGTCATCAGGGACCTGAAGCTGCCGACCCGGTAGGGCTGCGCACCTGAATTTTCGGTGAGAACACACCTCAGTGCAAAAGTTGCCTCATGTATTGACGCTGGGCAGAATTCAAAAGTCACCAAATTCCCGACATTGAGCGCACTTTCCTTCTCATCGCTGCTATCTTCCGTCCAGCCTGAGAGGATTGCCAGCTGTCGAAGTCCTCAGCGTGACACTTCAACTGCTGGCTCTGAGTTCTGCGGGCAACGCTTCGACACAGTGGTACCACAACCAACCCAAGAGCGGTCCTACTGTTCTCAATTTGTTTCTCAAGATCAGGCTGTTTTCAGTGTCATCATTTGCATTCGAATTCCCCTGATCGTTTTCGGTTTGTTCAGAAAGTCTCTGCCCCTGAGGGTTGGCATCAGTACGCGCTGTTCTCCATTTCAATTGCTGCGGCATTGTTGTTAGGGGCGGAGGAGGCTATCATTCGAACCAAAAACTTCGACTGTACGGAAGATTCAGCCGAGCGCGGCATCAAAAACTATGATCAAGGCTTGTCCTTATCAATGTCCCAACGCTGCTGAGGGCGGTACTTCCATGCACGACGCGATCGAGGTCTCTGACCGAAGGCATCACTTGGCGACATGCACCATTCAAGGTAGAATATGTCCTCGTGATGCACACATCATCACCATTCTCATCGTCGACCAAGTTTGTCCTGGACCCAGCCAGTCCAAGCTAGAACTGGTCTTTTCATCTCGTAGGCACGACGGAAACTAGAGCGGGCTTATAGATGGGAAGAGGGGCGCTTGGCAGCGTGCTCGGCAACGCCGATTGCATGTCCTTGTGCTTTCTCTATTCATTAGCAACAGCTCTTACACTCGCTGCTGTACCGGGCTTGCCAGTCTTGCCTAGGGTATCGAAAAAGTGGAAGTCAAAGTGAGCCTACTGTTCCTCCATCGACGCCTTGCACAGGTTCAGAAACAGATCTTGGTCCTGGGCACGACGCCTCAAACCGTCTTCTTGTGCCGTCTCGCTCACCGCAGACTCTCACAACCCACGCAGCAAGCGTTTGGCGAGAGCCTACTTCCCCTTACACAATCCATGCTCTCGAGGGCATGTTATTTCTTGATGGGTGGAAACCCTTTCGTTACCGGGTGACACCCGACAGTGCCAAGCTCGGTCTCAGTATCTTCGACAGGTGGACACCACGATTATCTGGCATTCTCTGCCGTTGGCATCAAGCCGCGTCCGGTTGGGTTCGTTACCTCGATCTCGACCTTTACTGGGAAATTCCCGGCTGAACATCCTTTTCGCAGACAAAGTTGGTTCCGAACTACTCCAATACGCTCTCCCCACTGGTCAACAGGAGCGAGGGCCCAAGACTTGACTGTCTCGCCCGCCGCTCACAACGCAGGCGCCGTCTTTGTGGAGGAACTTATTGGTGGTTCTTCTAGCCAGTCTCTAGACACTGGCAACCTAGGTGTTTTTGTTGCAGTAGGCCTAGTCCGCCACCAGCAGGGAAGCTGGGAAGTTACCTTGATTACTAGATCTGAATGAAGCTCTCCTTGTAACCGTTCTCTAGTTTGTGGTCTAGATCTAGACTGTGATGGCATGTCTACGAGGCTTGTGATGATGGGATGAGTACACGGCACAGCAATGAACGGCAGCTTCGAACGATGATTTGAATTGGTTATCTATATCTTCGACCATCCCGTGGAGGCGCATCGCTGCGACGTCTGACCGCAAAATCCAACGCAAACCTCCTCCTACCGATGATTGACTCCGTGGTATATATATACACATACGCGCGCGCACACAAACTCACACACACCCAAGCGCGCGCGCGCGCTCACACGACCAGTTCCTGAAAGCAGTTGAGCCCCGTCCCTCACTCCCAATGACCCCGAAACTCCATCTGTGTGGTTTAATGCAAAATGTATCTAATCTGTGACTTTTCATGCTTACGCTTGAGACCAGCCGCCTGTGGGAGCAGCAGCGCCGCTCATGCCCATGTTGAGAAGGGCGTCGATGTCGCTCATGCCCTCGTTTTCCAGTACGTTCATCAGCTCCATCTGCTGGTGCTGGCTGAGACTGCCCTGGCGCTCAGGAGACCAGTTGAAGGGCTGGCCTCCCCCGAACTGGTCAAGGCCGAGGCCATGGTTTTGCGCGTTGTAACCGTTCATTTGAAGCGAGTCCCCGAAGAAACTATTGCTCATGGAGCTGAAGGTGTCCGGGTTGATAAAGGGCGGCGGCGGGTTGAACCAGTCGTTGACTGGGTTGTAGGTGGGCAGTGGCCTCTGCGGAGGAGCTTGGTTGGAGGTTGGCGGGACGCCAAAGTTGAGGCCTCTTGAAGTCGGAGGAGGGGGCGGAGACATGTTTGTGCTATGTCCCACCATGGTCGGCGTCCCTTGCTGGTAGATGAGAGGGGAGGAGTGCGACACGGCTGGAGTGCCCATTCCTGGGGTACCCATTGCCGGTGGCGAGATTGTAGAGCTGGAATTCGATGGTGTACCGACTTGGTGACCGAGCGACTCTGGCGGCGTGGGTAGGGCGTTCCCAATGGTACTCGGTGGTGAAGAGGTGTAATCAGACGTGGTCGTCGCCGGAGGAGTAGGGTCGTCTCTAGGTGATTCAGGAGGGTATGCTGAGAATCGGCGGCCCATGCAGTCGGTGGAAGGATTGCCCCAGATCGAGTTGGAGCGGAAAGTTGGTTGTGGTGGCGGGAAGCTATTATCCCATTGGTATGTGTTCATTGACTCGGGCGTTGCGTCGAAGACGAAGCCGAACTGGGGTGGGTTATGCGGCGGGTTGACTTCATATGTGGGAGCGGCCGTTGGTGTGGTCGACGCCGAGTTCTCTGAACCCTGGGGCGAGTTGCCGTCAAACAAAGACGGCGGAGTGGTGAAAGTGCTGGAGGGTTGTAGAACAGGGGTATCTCTGGCTTCGTAACTCTGCAAGCACGCTTTGGCGAAAATGGAGTACAGCTGGACGGCTTGAGCGGTTCCAGGCCAGCGTTCTGTGCATTGTTCGAGGATGTCCAGTGTTTGGTCTGCCAATTCCTCGACTTCCTCGCGCGGATGGGCTTGTCTGATTTCGGTGTATGACACGGTCCAAAGAAGCGTGTTGAGAGACATGTAAAGGTTCAGCAAGAATACCCAGGTAATGTCGACAGCTGACTTTTCCATCTGCTGCTTGGACAGATTGACGATATATGCAGCGCCTTCGAAGCAGATGGACGCAGCACGGGGGGAAGGCCTTGGTATTTGCGGAGACGGTCGATAGAGGAAGATGCGCATCTGATGGTATCTGCCGGTGAACCTAAGGGGTCAATTATTAGCTTGGCTCATCTGTCGCTGTCTGTTTTTGACTTACCACGGTCGACACCAAGATGGGTTCTGAGGCGAGGAGTCTATCCAGTTCTGGATGTCCCTTTCCATCTTGGCAAACCAGGGGTGGTTCTCATCCCTCGGTTCGTCACGCTTCTTCTCGTACAAAACCCTTCTAATCTCGGCTTGCTCCATCCGCATCTTGAAAAAGTGCAGGGCAACCAGTTTGTTCTCGCTCTCCGGACCTTGAAGAACACCGTCGGCGGTGATGTACTCGTCATCCACGGTCGCAAAGGGCTCGACATCCATGCGGTCATCAACCTTGGAGAATCCGTTCGGCCGACCCATGCTGTGCGCCAAACCTGCCTCCATAGAGGTTACGATGTAGGCAAGGCGACGGCGCATGTCGATAGTCAATGGGTCCAGTTGATAACTTTGCGAAATGTTCTTCTCATCGGTGAGGCCTTCTGCCTGGCAGATTCGAGCGGCCAAGCCGACCATGTAGTACACAGCAGTCCTCGTTGGAGTCAATAAGGAGTACTGTCCAATGAGCGCAAGAGCTTGCAGGGACTTCAAGTCCTTTGGACAAACGACGGCCTCAAAATGCTCCATAGCTGCCAAATAGTAACTGTCCGCAAGACCAGCGTACTGCGGATCCAGTTTTTGGAGGCTGATGGCAAACACCATGCGGACAATCAAGTTCTTATACGGGTCATGATCTCCAGCGAACACGGCTTCAAGGTCGTCCAGGAACTGCTTCTCATGCAGTGTAGGCCAAAAGACTTGGGCTACGTAAAGGTCAGTCTTTAGAAGTTGCGACACGAGAGTGAAGGCTGAGGAGCTTACATCGTTGACGGAAGACGTCCACCAGCTTATTCGCAATAGGTCTCGTCGGCAGATTGGCGGCGGGATGTGCGCTGATCATAGGATAGCTCTTCCTGCGATCCCTCGTCATGACAATCGACTGCATGCGCGTCATGCGCCTTGCCCGCACTTCAGGAATCAGCTCAGATATTCGCTTCGAGTCGGTTAACAGCTTCGCGCCCTGGACGAGCAAGCGGGTCATGGCGATGCCGCTGCTAGGTCCGAGATAACGAGGTGTCTCGTCGGTGTCGTTCAACCGGACCTCGCCTCCGGGGCGCACCATGTCCTCATCGATATGAGAGAACTCAACGTCGTCGTCGGTATACTGGCGCAGCTCGGCCTCAAGGGCGCGCACCTTCTCCTGCAGTTTAATGACATAATTGCGGTTTATCTTCTTCCCCTTAGTGGTGTCGAAGTATTCGCAGACGGAGCCGGCGCGCTCGCAGGGCAGGCATCGAGGCAGAGTTGGATCACATCGGGTCTTGCGCTACAGAGGGAGGAGTCAATACGGATCTATGCGAGGGATGGTATCACATAATGGGGGACAAAGCAGGGCGAGGGCGTGCGCACCTGACGACAGCGACAGCAGGCCGTGAGGGTATGAGCAATGCGGTTTGAGGGACCATCGCTCTCGTGATCGTCGCCACGACTCGGAGGCGGGGCGCGCATAGCCTGGTGGTAGTTCTGAGGCGGAGGGGGCGGCGGTTGATGGTGATGGTATGGCGGGTTTCGCGCCATCATGTTCATGTTGCCCAGGCCATGGCGGAAGACGGCGGCGGCATCCATGGGCCGGGCGGTCGACTAGAGATAAATCCCCAGTCCAAAGCTCAGAGCGAAACTCGATATTGCGGAAGATAGAGATTGCGGACGCCGAGAGGTTTACGAAGCGGAGAGATTGGTGAAAGAGGGGTTCGGTGGGGTGTAAGTGAAGGCAGCACGTCTCATCGTTCGACTGCCGGGTCTCTTCGCACGTGTCGTAGCTATTCGCGAGGGGGGCGAACAAGAGAGGCTTTGTCTTCGCGTGGACTCGATGGTGGTTAATTGTTTGGAGGAGCGTCGAGCACAGTATTCGAGGAGCATGGGAGACGAAAGGAACGGAGGAGATTCCACTTCCGAAGGTTGCAGGTACCTTACCTAAGGTGGTAGGTAATTATTGACCTGGCCCGCACGCCGTCCAGGGCACTTCCATTCACTGTCGTGCTTGAGGGTGTCCTGGCAGCCCCGGTGCTTGGGGGCGTTGGCGGCAGTGAAGGCTGAGGTCGTGGGATGACCGGGAAAAAAAAAAAAAAAAAGGGACTTCGATGACAGCCCGGATCACCACGGGCTATAATGTACCTCTTGAGCCCCGAAGTACACTGCAGGCTGAGCTGTTGATTCGCTAATCAGCAGCTGCTGGAATCGGAAAGGGCGATGGGCAAGGTTCAGTGGCACCAAGTGCCAGTAGGGGCGTTTCAGAAGCATTGCTGTGGGGACCTTAGCAGAGGGCGTTAAGACGGGACGACAGGCGCTGTTCTCGCCAGGTGCCTTGTAAGAGGGACTGTAATAGACGGCCGGGGAGATGGGGACTGGACGACCTGACGCGGTAGGTGGGCGGGTTTCATTAGCAATGCATTCACATCTGATGGCTTCAGAGTGTCATCTGGCATTAATCCCCTCTTAGTTCCTGCCCTGAATGTCGAAGCGCAAGAAAAGAAGTGGACGCCAAGGAACATTCCATTATGTGGGAAATGGGGATTGGGAGGCAGCCCCTACTGCTGTCAAGTAAGGTATATATATACCTTACCTTATATACTGCCTTATGTACGCGTACTTACTTAAGTGGTTTTCTCTGACAGTTCTTACCCTGGAAATTGGATCTTTGGATCTGGAACTGGACCTGAGCTGGAACTGCCTTTCCAATTTGTGGACCTGGATTCTATGTATGAAGCAGCATGAACTCGTTTGGGGTTTCTCTCGCAGCAAGAAGGGTCCTTCCATGTCTTTCACGAGCTGCTGCCCAGCCAGGCCACGGCACTCGGAAGAACACCTCAGAAATGGAAGGCAGCTCCTGCCTGCGGTTGCCTTATTTGAACCCCCTTTTTCTTCTCCCATCCCTTTAAGGAAAGGTATCTAGATGGTATATACGGCGTAGAACGTGATGTGGAAAGAGCTGCTAGTCGGTGACTGCTCACTGCTCTACTCTATCTTATCGGGTACTAACTAGCGCTAGTAAGTACGTACATATATGAGGGGTAGTCCAGTGCACATTAACAGCTTGGATTCTAGCCTAATTAGAAAATTCAGGAGGGTATTGATTTGGGGTAAAAGAGGGTACTTTTATAAGTCAGGGTTTTTAGCGTTATTTAGCACCCGATGGGATACCGTAGTGTACTACGATAAGGTACAGCTGGCCTGGGCCCACCTTTTCCTTCCTCGGTGCGTTCTTTCTTTCTATCGCCCACGCCCCCCCCCACATCATCAGATCATCTGATTCGGTACACGTCCCCACCCGTAACTCCATATCCTAGTGGGTACGTACACCGCGACTGTGACTGCAGGCAAGCGCAGGGCAGTCAAACACGACGCAGAGTCTGAGCTCCTTTTCCAGTGAGGTGTTCTCCAGACACGCACAGATTCAGGCTCGAGAACGGGAAGGAACAGGAATGGAAGGAAGAAGAAGAAGGGAAGCAGCGGGAAACACGTGCAGTCACGTCTTTCCTCTTTGCATTTGCCAATTTCCAACGGGTCACAGGTCTCTGCTGCCTCAACTCGATTCGACTGGCCTAAGGTACTTCTGCAGCCCTCCGTTATTTCCCTCGCCCGCCGCTGTGCGACATTCATATCTCGACCATGCCCCACGTCGTCCAGGTTGAGATGATGTGCGATCGGCCTGACGGATAACCGACCCCGGCACTTTTCTTTCTTTTTTTTTTTCTTGTTCCCCCATGTTTCTTTCCTCGTCCAAGGCAACAGGCTAGATTTGGCCGGGCCCATGCCTCGTCATATCATCCAAGCTTCTTCGGCCTCCGTCGTGGCCACGAAATGCGACGGAAATCTGCAAAACTACCTTACCGCGGCGATTATCAACGGCCGAAAAGTGCCGTCCATGACGGAGCCATGAACGCCTTCCCAACGAGTCCGCAGCATTCATCACACCGTCTGCTCGTCCAAAGCTCCTTTCCCTCGCGGCTCTGTGTCATTACCCCGCCCCAAACCTCATTCAGAAGGATACCCGGCGCCGAGCAAGCCTTTTCTGGACAAGCCCTGTTGCTATCTCGGTCAGTGGGAACTCCGCATGCGCTTCAGGAATTGACGTTCGCCGCCCATCACTTCGGATAGCATCTGAGGTGCTGTGTACACACAGTCTATATCCCTACCTACTTGACAAATGCTGGCTAAACCATTCATGGAAAAAGCGACAATCAACACTAGACACTCTATCCGCTATTACGATCACCGTCTGTCAATGCCACACTTTTTTAGAACAAAGGACGAAGAAAAAAAAGCAAGTCCAATCTCGCCTTGTGGGATATTTCAGCAGCGAAGAGCCCTGCTTGCGCGGTACGCAGGCCCGTCCGGCAGAAAGGCTTTTCGATTCATCCATGATTCTGGAGTCCCCGCCAACCCGCTGTACTGAAGTGCCTTACTGCGGTACCCATTGGACCCCTTCTCCTTCCTCATCAGAGTGGGGGATTGTCATGGCGCTTTTTGCTTCTTCCACCTTCTAAGTTCTACCATCAATGATCCAGTAATTTCGAGTGGAATTCGCACCGTCTACACGGCGCCGCCCCTCGAAGTGTCTCATCGGACCAACAGGAAGAAGACTATCGCCATATTTGACCTCCGGTGCATCGCCTGGCTATCTGAGTCTCTGATCTGGCCCTTCTGACCGGCACGGATGGCGCCAACAGAGTCAATCACAAGGCGTTATTGTCTGCTATTCACTGACCGATTGATGATAGATCAGAACTCTTCTCTACTCACCAGCCCGCTCCACGTCGCGACGACGTCCAGTGTCCACGTCCGCCGCGCCCTGCATTTGAACTTCGTCACCGTCCCCCGTCTTGTTCGTCCCGAATCACCTGTGGCCGCTATTCCCGATTTGGCGATTTGCACCTTAGCTACAAGGGATGAAGGCGACACTCGCCTAGCGCGGCCTGGGAGACGCGGCGCCCGCTATGCCCGCCATGGGTTGAACACAGCTCGCTCTCGCTTTACTGAGGCGCTGAAGTTCAAGTTAAGATTGGCGAGCAAGGGATGGATGGCTGAATGATGCTCCAGAGAGCTGAGGGCGGTTGAGTTTCCAGCATCCCAAAAGTCGATGCCGTGCATTGCGCAAGACGGCAAGTCGTCTGATCACGTCCCAAGGCGTGGGGCCAGCGAGAGGGCTTCGCCGGTCGCGCCATGAGAAAACGCCTCTGTTGGCCCGATATGTGCCTATCACAGCCCTCGAAAGCGACCCGGAGGTCTCGGTCATGGTCAAGGACTCCAAGTTGAGCCGATTTGACAAGGAGGCCGTATTGGATGTGAGACGGGTCCGAGCAGAACCTTATCACCACGACAGGCACCCGCTGTCCGCCTCTTCTCTGCTAAGGCATCTTCTCCCGCGTCTTCTCAGGGTTCCCATATCTCGCCCTGATGACACTTCGCCCGTCTATTTTTGAACCAAAAAGATCGTGGTTGCCGAATTGAAATTGCCTTGGATATGCCGTGAGGCTTGAGTCCTTGGCCATCGCCCATGTCGGCGCTCCCGACGGCTACATCCGCGCAGAAGAGGTGCCCAAATTTAGGCACAATCCTGGCTCGAACCAGGGCGCAATTCAGCATTCAGCAGCACGCAGGTGGCAGTGGCTCCAGGGGAAAGGACCCGGGACGGGCTTTATGTAGGAAACGACGACTGGGAACAGGGGATGCTTGCAAGCGTCGTGGTCGAAGTCGTCAAAGTCACTCCATGCCTTAGCTGCCCAAGCACTGCGGAGGAGCAGCGTGGGTCAATGGTGCATTCCAACTTCCAAGGGCAATGAACGGAGCCCAGGCGGGGTAAGACGTCTTGAGAGTCGCACAAGAGAGGGGAACAACTGTGTCGTCGACACTCGATAGCGCCGTTGAACGCGACCGGTACCAACAAGTACCATTGAGAACGCCAGCGCCCTACAACTTAATAGTCTTTCCACGGTCACTTGCTAGGTGAGGTAAGCTTAGGGCTCCGTTGTTGATTCGCACCCCAGACGGCATTGCAACCAGCAAGGGCAGAGCTCCAGGTGACGACTCGCGCGCTGTCTCGTCTCAGGCGGCTGACCTCGACCCTCACTTCGTGCGTTGTACTGCGCTTCGTCGCACACTGCTGCTGCTGCACTTCTGCACTGCAGTGCAGACATCTATCCCCTGAGCTGAGGCTTCGCTTTCGCTGCCCTCCGACAGCCGCAAACCTTTAGCCGCCTCCCAATCGCATCACCACCACCCTTGAACGCACCCAGCCAGCGTAAGCTTCAGCCCGACAGCCAACGCGCCACTTCTACGCGCGATACGGCGCTTGCTGTCCGACGACCTGCTCACTGCCCGGCTCTTATGCTGTGCTGCAGCCTCGTCTGAACCACTGAAGTCCGACGACGATCCAACCTTCTGCCCGCTTACATCGATCCCAACCAGACATCACCGTTCACCCCTGGGCTGCCCTTAGATCTTACCGCGCAACGCGGATCGCCCGACAACGTCATAATTCGTAGACTCGCCGAGGCTTGTGTCTCTCGTCCTGCATCCACTGCGCTCTCGCCAGCAAGGTGTCGCTCATCTCCATAGCCTTTCGAGACAAGACACCGATTCGTCTCAATAGCCTGTCCTCGAACCGCGGCGCCTCGGTTTCCGTCGCATCTCATCGCTCAATATGCCGCGGTCCAGCTTCTCAGATAACCCCCTGCTGCGGGTATCGCGTCCGGTCTCCGCCTGTTCGCGCTGTAAGTCTCCTGCCTGCGGCCGACTGCTTCTATTCCATGCGAAGCTAACTCCGCCCCACAGGTCGAGCTGCAAAAGTCAAGGTATACCTATCCCTCTCTGATTGCCCAGCCTGATGGATCTATCGGGCACATGCTGATATGCGTATGGCTGCTCTAGTGTGATGGCAAGCTCCCAGCTTGTACAGCCTGCGAGAAGGCTGGCCGTGAGAATGAATGCTCCAGTGCTAATGACCAATTTGCGAGAGGCAAAGAACGGAGGTAGGCCGCTTCCCCGATGGTCTAGCAGCGATGCAGAGCTGATAAGACGCAGCTATGTTGCCGCTTTGGAACTCAGAATTGAGAAGCTAGAGAAAAGACTTGCGTTTGCCCGGTCTCGCAAAGCCTCGGTGAGTCTCCACGATATAGACGAGACTGCGGCTCCGACGGATCGCAGGGACTCATTGGCCAACATTCGAGCCGCCATCCACCGCAAAGCTGCCCGTAAGAGGGAAGACTCGGATATCAACTCCATTGTTTCGGACTTCGGCTTCCTGTGAGTCCCCTTTCTCTTCTCCTTGTTGCTATATCTGTGCTGACATTTGTCAGTTCTGTCAACGCCACAACCCGCGATTTCGAGCCGTCCATGAGCAACATGACGTTTGCTCGCGTGGTTCTTGCTTCTGCAAGAATGGATGAAGTGCCGGACCCAACAGAGGACAGCTTTCCAGCGCGGGCCGAGGCCTTAGCTACCATCCAGTACTACACAGCCAATATCTTTTCACTCTTCCCCTGCTTTTCCGAAACACATCTTCTCTCGGTTCTTGACGACGTCTATAACCAAGATGAGAGAGTCAAAGAGCGCCTCAAAGACTCAGACTACTGGCTGTTGTATATGGTTCTCGCCATTGGCTATTCCGCACAAAGCAGAAACGCAAACGATGGATTTTATCGCCGCGGCCTGGACTTCGTCTCCCGCGCTCTGCCTTTTGCCGATAAGGCGTTGATGCCGGGATATCCAGCTCAGATCCAGTCACTCTTGCTGTTCACACAGTACTCCATGCTCGATCCGGCCCATTTCGACAGTTGGTATCTCATGGGCTTCGCATGCAGAGCAGTGGTCGATCTGGGATTTCACCAAGATCCCCCGCAGATTCAAGTCTCCGACAAGGCCGCCCAGGACCTGAGGAGGAGGATGTTCTACTCCGTCTACGCACTTGACAGGTATGTAACAATCAAAAGGCCATGCGCTCTTGTCGCAGTACTAACCTCTGGAATAGGACCATCAGCATGGTTCGCACTAGGTCCTTCTCATTCACTGATGATTCTATTAATGTCGAGTATCCCAGTGCTTCGGGGCCGTCTGCGGGTGCACTTGCTGGCTCTCAGTCGGCTAACCCGGCCCTACTATTGTTTCAACTTCGTCGAACTCAATCAGAGTGGTATCAGACGCTTTTTCAGTCTGGCTCTGTACCGTTGCCGGACGCCGCTTCCTTCATCTGGCAAATGTGTCTTGAGATGCGAGAATGGCATGAGAACTTGCCCGACAACCTGCCTTCCGGCCTTCGAGAACTATTCGAGCTGGAGTTGAGGTATAGTTACATCTACTGCCTCGCGCCTAGTGATCGATCGCCTCACTTGACAGACTATGCGAAAAAACTCACCTTCGAACATGCCATCGCATATATGAGCACCATGCACAGCGTCGCGCACGGTTCCGTCAATACTGCATTCTACACATTCCTCGACGCCCTGAAAGTCTACTTTGTTGCAACGCATTTCTTCGCCGTCCTCAACACAACCCGCGAACTTCTGCTTTCCGAGCAGCGTATCATTCCACCCATCACCCGCTCTGGAACAGCACCACCACCTCCCTTACCTCACCGCCACATCGGGGGCGAAGACAGCGTGGACAGGAGTATACGCTTTTTGCGACAAGTGGTAGAGACCCTTGCCAAGTTTTCTGAACGATGGGACATGGCTTCAGCGTTGAAGACACAGTTCGAGGCAATAACATCGGAGCTGTTCTCTTGGCTTCAGGTTCGCCGGCAGATGAGAGATCAGCAGGCGCAGCAGCCTCAACATCCACCTCATCCCCAGCATCAGCAGCAGCACCAGCAGCCTCCTCAAATGCACCTAGGCCCATCGCCGCCTCAACCTCAGCATCCTACTCACCCGCCTTATCCCCACCCCAAGGTTCTCATGGCGCCTCCCCAGATGCAAATGCAGGGCATGATGCCACAACAGGGACAGCCAATGATGCAGTATAGATGGGTTCCGAATGGCAACGGTCAGATGATGCCGGGGCCTCCACCACTTCCACCCGGACATGGTGGCCCGCCTTGATGAATGACACTCCGAACTTGAAGAACGGCGCTCGGATTAGATAGGTGCACCGGGACAACCTGTATTCTTAGATTAAGGGGAATATCAAAAGTTGATTGGTACCAGGTCGTTCCGTTGCCGTGCATTCACGAGCATCTGTTCGTGTGCTCCTGCTCATTTCATACATTGAGTGATTAGGATGCGTTTACAGAACCCCGGCCGTCGGCATTCGATCGTGGTTACAACGTTGTGCTTTCAGAATAAAAACATCGCGACCGGACGGCTTGTCTCGCCTCCCTGATTCCGAGTGTCTGATGCCACAGAACAAGCAGAGTCTCAGTGGCATTACGAAAGTGGACACTGAGGTAGCATAACGCAATGAGAGTCTAGGTCGCGAAACCAATCAATCTAGCCGTGACGTATCGGGATTCTCCCCGGACCTCTCGAAATTCATTTCGACTTGGTTACGTCGCTTGCAGGGAGTCCCACTTCATGTGACGCCAAGTAAATCACTTCGTCGCGAGGAGGCTGCTCTTGAGACCACTCGATCTCTTTCCGTCGCAATATCCCAAAGGCAATTGAAAACGTGCGCGATAGCGGCGTTGATGAGTGTTCATCCTAGGTACCCTCCGTCTTGGAAATATCTTGGTTTTACCGACACACGAGCTTCCGAACACCAGCTTGCCAGAGCTCCAGCGCTCGTGAACGGCATCAGGGGCTTCTAGAATTTGGGGGCTGGTGATGATCGGCTGTTGTCATCTTGTGCACGGTGGTCACTGCTAGCGGTGTTGATGTTGTTTTCGATGCTGCTGTCGTTGCTGTGGCTCGTGTCTTTCAGAATATCCCATGCAAAATCTTCTTTGAGACGACAAGGATAGCATAGTTTTGAAGTAAGAGAAGCATGGAAAGCCAAGATGACATGAAGAGAGGACGACCCGTGAGGCATCCGGGCCGGGCGAATTTCTACTGCACAGCGTACACCCATATAACTCGCACCGGGGCCGGGGGCACGGCGAGATTTCCCGACGCGACCAGAGCGAAGGATTCTCTACTTCACGATGGCTTGATTGGAAAAAGGACCTCGACGCTTACCTGCTCATGTACCGGATGTTGATGGAAGTTTGGTATCCCAGGGGCAAGACATACGTGTACGCCTCCGGGGAGGTATCTGCCATGGATTCGCGGTAGCGGTGAAGAAAGCAAGGGGAGCCCCGAAGACCATCGTCAGAAGATATTTCTTTGATTTCCCGAACGGAATGTTGCGTTGATTATAGCCCAGCCTTCATGTGTATGCGAGCTTCGTTCTGACCGCCCACCCATGAGTCCTCCGGGAACGATTGTCTGGGCCATGACCCGAACTTCGCCAAGTGCAATCTCTGTTAGGCCAAGAAAGCGACGAAGGAAATAACGGCCCAGAGGCGACTCGGCCAACCAACACCACAACTAAGCCCGACGACCATCCTCTCCTGATAGAAAGAGCAAAGCTCATCAGTAAAGAAGTCGGGTAGCACCCACACCACCTCTCGACGTACTAAACTTGGCGCAATCCATCGATGCCTTAACACCGAGAACCAAAGTGCAATGGTCCCATGCCCTCGGTAAGCTAATGGATTCGCATAATCGACGACCGGCTCTCTCTCCCACAACGAGAAGGCAGCTCAGTCTCCTATCAGCCCCAATTTCCCTCCCCAGCAGAGAGGGCTGCAGACTGCGTCAGCCGCCACGAAATCCCAAGCCATGGCTTTTGACAAGGCTCTTTTTCGGGTTTGTCTCGCCCTCTTCGCGGCCTCTCGTCCTCATGTGTCGTTTCCCCACAGGCCGTCACCGGCGCGGGCGGACCACGGGCCTCGTCTAGCGCTACTTTGCTGGGCGTGGACGCATCCCTCTGAGCCGTCTGGGGAATGTGCATTTCTTCCATCAATCACCGTCGTGTCAAATGCGGGACCCCCCTTTTCCCATGGCCGGGTGTAGCTTAGTTGGACCGCCTGCCTGGCAAGACAAAAATAAGCTGGGGACTCCGGGTTCTGGTGGGTCGACTTTTTCTGATTTTGGGATGAAATGTTGGGGAATTCGCGGGGGAGAGAGATTGGGAACGCGGAGAAACGGCACGTAGGGGCGGACTGGAGTCACGCGAGGCAGAGATGCTGCGATGTCAGCTTTCATTGTGATTTATTCGATATTGTTCATTGGGAAAAGCCGGTGGGATCGAACGCGGCGGACGACGAAGTGGTGTAAGAAGACGGATGCAGGCTGAATATCTGCCACGTTCTGACTGACCAGACTGCCTGGTTGCGAATTCTTCTGCGTGCAATGATACCGCCGAGGCGCTTACGAGGCAGCAGCAGCAGCAGCAGCAGAACGATGACCAACGTCGCCTTCAACGGCGGGAAGAGGAGGGTTGATGAGCGATATCAAACGTCTTGGCGGCATCGGGCGGCTTGCAGTGCCAACGCGGGAACCACGGATGTGCCAATTCTTGGCCGACCTCCCTACAATGCTCCTCACATTTGCTGCTGCTCTGCTCTGGAGAGCCGCTGGGCTGGGTCTTGGAAAGCTTATGTCAACCCGTTCTCTTGATCCGCGAGAGTTCGGACGACGTAATGCTTGTTTCACGCGAGACAGAGGCTGAGGACGTTGTGCGAGTCAAGATGGGGCAGACGGGCGCGATGCCGACGTTTTCTAGTCCCTTCAGCCCCAGGAAGCTAGACTAGAAGGACCATGTGCAAAATACATAGCTCTGACCGGGGCCCCAATCCTTGGCTGTCGCTCGCTGCATTAGACCGTAGACGTGCGGAGATAATGGGGCATGGAGATAAACTCGCGTTTTTGCCCGCCGGGATTCTTTCCCCTTTTGCTGAGCAACCCGTCAGAGTCCTCACATACGAGCCTCTCACGTCCAGAGGAGGATGCTCGACGTGCTGGACAAGGGGGGATGGTGGCAAGCCGCTCTCAAGCTGGTCGCCTGCTTCCCACCGAGTCCAGAATAAACTGCGGCAAGCAGAAAAAGAGACGAGAATCACTTGGAGCCACGGAGAGGTGTGAGAGAAGACGCAGCGACGATCGGCATCTGGAGCCCCTTTTTTCGACCTGCGTCGCCAAGGGCCATCATCCGTCCCTTCTCAGCAGCAGCAGAAGCGCACGCGTGAGAGTGTGGCATAGGGCTGGGGGGAGGTCTCGCGACATCGATAGCTTGTCCTGTTTTCCTCTTCATGATTCAATAGTAGTGAAGCCGCTAATCCTCCATGAGCTATTGAGCCACCTTCAATGTTCGTCCTTGGGCCCGTCAGATTGGAAGGGTGGGAAACCACCACCACCACCCAGAAAACAAGCGTTCCCACCGCGGTCTTTCACATCGCCTGGTTCGCCGTGCGTCGCCCTCTCCACTTTGCGCTTCGCATTGGGGTTGGAGGGGGCCGAAGGCGAGGGCGGAACTCCCATTGGTGGAAGTCGGGATACGGGGTTTCTCCGCCACCTCGACCCCAGAACGGCCGGACAGGGATGGCGGGAGGTGTGGGGACGGACGGAGGGCCACGCGCGGCGCGGCGCCAAGAGATTTCACACGGGTCCCTCCCTCTTGGCTGTTCGCCGCATCTCTTGGTTCGTCTTGTCCCGTTCGTTTTGTGTTGCCCGTAGATGGATGATGGGTGGGATGGGCGGAATGTAAAAAGGTAGGGGGCGTGAGGGTAACATCGAGCGTTCAATGATAACGACAGGGCACGCACGATTGCGGCGATGGCTTCAGACACACGAAGGGCGACTCGAGACTCTTCGGTCCTTTCCTTGAACTCCACCTCCACTCAACCACCCCCGGAACCAGCGCTAGCCCCGGCCTCGACAAACAATTATGGGGAAAAGCGCTGAACCCTCGTCTGTTTTCTTCGCTGTCTAGACCCGGGGAATGAGGGGAACGGCACGGGAGAATTTGCGGGAGGATTGGGGAAAATGGGAAATTGAAATTGCTCTTTGCGGGGATTCGAGGGTTTGGCTTTAGCCTTGATAAGACGGGCATGACTTTGTACGTGTGTTTGAACCTTTAAAGACAAACCTCCCTTCTCTTGTCTGCCATCACCTCCCGACTCTGCACCTCTCTGCTGGAGTTGTTCCCTTCTGTCTTGCCTTGCGTCTTTGTCAACTCACTCGACCGACTCGACGACAACAACCTCCAGCTGGAGTTTGTCAACCAGCAACCGGCGTCAAGATGGCAGTCACCAGCAAGAGAGTGTACAACTGGTACATCTCCCTCGTGGCGGCCATGTGCATGGTCCTCTACGGGTACGATGCTTCCGTCTACAACTCGCTCCAGGGATCCGAGAACTGGCTGGCCTGGGTCGACGTCGACCTGAAGAAGGACACCCAACTCATCGGTCTGGTGAACACGGCTTACACGATCGGTGCCATCGTTGCCGGTTTCTTCATCGGTGGTCCTCTGGTAAGTCTCAGTTCCCATGTCATCTTATCTAGACAGCCAACTAAATATCTCTGCTCTCTAGGCTGACTTCCTCGGCCGCCGCTGGGGCATGGCCATCGGCTGCTTCGTTACCATCATCGCGACCCTGATGCAGACGTTCACCCCGCACCACAAGCTCGGCGTTTTCATCGCCGGAAGAGTCGTTATCGGTCTCGGACAGGGTATGGCTCTGACCGCAGGCCCCGTCTATATCGGCGAAGTTTCTCCCCCTCAGATTCGTGGCCACATCATGGCCTGCTGGCAGATGTTCTACAGCGTTGGTAGCTTCATCGCATACTGGATCGTAAGATGACTCCGAAATACTCAACCTCGTCGGCACTTTACTAACAGCTTTGGCAGAATTATGCCTGCTCCAAGCACCGTGACACCCTCGGCGAGTGGGACTGGAAGATGGTTGTCATCTTCCAAATGCTGGTTCCCATCATCATCATTATTGCCCTTCCCTTCCAGCCCGAAAGTCCCCGCTGGTACATCCAGAAGAAGGGCGACGTCGACTCCGCCCGCGCCGCGCTGATGCGTATCCGCGATACCGAACAGGAGGTCGAAGAGGAGCTGCTAACCATCCGCGAGGCCACTGAGTACGAGAAGGAGGCCATCAGCAGCAGCTATAGCGCCCTGTTCAAGGACGCGTCCATCCGCAAGCGTCTCTACCTCGCCATGATCCTCAACGTCGGTCAACAACTCACCGGCCAGGGTACTCTCAACTCGTACTCGACCGCCATCTATAAGAAGGTATGGCCTTCCGAGGACACCATCAACCTGATCAACGCCCTGAACGCCACCTGCGGAATCCTCTTTACGCTGAACGCCATGTGGACCGCCGATCGCTTCGGACGTCGCTGGCTCTTCATCGTCGGTGCCGCCGGCATGGCCTTGTGCATGCTCATCGTGCCCATCGTCGGTCTCAAGACACCTTCGGCAGCCGACGGGACCAAGAGCCAGTCCGTCGGAATCGGCATCGTCTTCCTGCTGTTCCTCTTCACCTTCTTCTACAAGCCCTCGTGGGGCGCGACGACCTGGATGTACACGTCCGAGATCTTCTCCGTCAACGTGCGCGCCCAGGCAGTCGGCATGTGCTCGCAGATGCAAAATGTCGCCAACACCATCTTCCAGCAATTCTTCCCGACCTTCTTGGCCAACGAGGGTCTGAAGTGCTTGTTCTTCTTTATGGGAATGAACGTGGTCCTGGGCGTGTTCGTGTACTTCTTCATTCCTGAGACCAAGCAGGTTGCGCTCGAGGAAGTCGACGTGCTCTTTGGTGGAGCCAACCACATCGAGAAGGGAGGACAGATGATGGGTGTTGGGGAGCACCCGGAGACTGGATCCGGTTTCGAAAAGGATGGGGCCCGTGTCCAGCAGGCCGAGCGGAAGGAGGTTGTTTGATAAGCTGGTCGTAATGAGTAACATGTTTACTGTATTTGTTAGATGTCTTCCTGCTGACCTAGCGGCCCGGCTGGGGCTGGCCGCACTATACCCTCAATCGCAAATGATGAACTTGATAATCCTGTTCTCTCATGCTCTGCTTCATGCTTACTAGGTGAATCAGTACGAGTTCGAAACACCGACTCACCAAAGAATAGACGATGTGTAAGTTGGAGAAAGGAGTTGCGCTGCTCGTAGCTTGTCATTAGACTAGCTTGAGGCTAAAATGCTACAAGACTTTGAATATACTATATCGCTGAACAAAGCCAACTCAAACTGGTTGAAGCAGTTGATCAAGATGATCGATGCTTAGGCCTGTGTGTCGACGGTTCTACCGGTCTCACTGACTGACAGTGTGGCCAAGCCGCTCGCCATCGCTGCCGATCCTCTAGAGTCCTTCTCTTTCTTTGGGCCGGGTTTTTTTTTTCGTTTGCCTGTTCCTGAGCTCACCGGTGGAGCTTCGAGCACCCAGCGAGCAATAGCCGCGGCGCGCTCAGTGAGGATCGGGTACTCCCGTCCATCATCAACACTCCACCGGCGCAGCGTAGGCGATGGCGGACCGTGGTATGATATCTCAGACCTTCCATTGGAGCTATTCTTCAGTCCCAGCAGGTAGTCATGGTCCTCTTCGGCACGCTTCTGGCGCGCGGTGATGGCGGCACGAAGGCTGGCCTCGTCGATAACTCGGTCATCGTCAAGAGAGTCAATTATGGCTTGCTGCCGAAGCCTCTCTTTACGCTGGTCATCGTTCTCGCCAACATCAGGCAACGTATTGCTGTCGCGTGTGATGGCCGCGGCTGCCAGCGCAGCCGCTTTGGCATCTGGGCGACCTTTGTTGTGATGTTCTGCCGAGTGTCCACCGGAAATTGGCAGCGGTGCTGGAGAACATAGTTGTTCCCACGGTGAGGACATTGAGATCCAGTTATTCGCTCTGCGTAAAACCTCCATCCAATCCGCCCTCGCTGGAGACCTGCTTGCTTGGAATACCGGATAGCCGTCGGCTAGTCGAGCTATTCGAGCGACCATGTGCGCGTGGCGGAGGAGTTCTTTGGTCGAGGTCTGCATGAGACAATGGCAGAGAAGCAAAGAGTGAAGTGCATCTGTCAGCAAAGGATGATACGTGATTGACTCGTAATTCGAAGGTTGAACGAGACTAGACTGATACACGATTCCCTGAGAGGGGTACGGTGGAATATCTGTTGGTGGCAGAGCAGCAAACAGGTCGGAGAGGGAGTAAATCTTGCATGGAGATGGAGGCCCTGGATCGGGCACTCGAGGATGGCGGATACCATGAGCTGAGCTGGTGACCTTTTCCTCGAAATCCTTCACCACCTTCAATGGCAGGTCTGGGGTATAATCAAATTGGGACAAATATGCTGTGTAGTCTCGCAGGGCTTTCTTGGCGTATGTCTTCACGATCTTGCATTGCTCCAACCGGTGGCGCCTGGCATCCTTCTCAGCCGCTGTCGGTTCAGGAGGCTGATCGGATGCAACTTCTTCTCCAGCTTCGAGATTCGGGAGAGCCTCCTGTGATACGTTGGCCGAATCTGCTCCTCCTCCGTTAGCAGCAGTGTCAGGCAGGCCGCTAGTGACATGTTGGCACGCCAGCGTCAGATATACCCCAGCTCGCTGAAAAAGCAATTGTGTTTCCAAGCTGTTGGGGTGCTGTTCTTCGGAGAGAATCACATCCTGATTTCTTCTTGGCCCCATCGCTAGCTGAAGCTCTCGTGAAGGAGACTGGTGTAGCGGCTGGTGAAAGCGGTGTCTTCGCAGCGCGCTGCTCAGGTCCTCAGCAGCCCCTTCGTAGTCATCCTTGAATGTCCTCACTGTCGCTCTTGTTCGGAGGGCCTCGCTCTCGTCCGGTCTCGCGGAGATGATCTCGTCAAGGGGATACAGACTGGTGCATTCGGCCAGTTGTCTTGACGGTATCTTTTCGTGGAAGAAATGTACGTATTTTGCATCGGGATCGTCCTTGCAGCGCTGCAACACCAGCGAGCCAATCTCTTCCAACGTAGAGGCGCCCTGCATAGTGGCGACACTACAAGCGATCTCATCCAAGCGATATGCGCGAGCGAGCTTCTGGCTGGCTTGTTCGCGCATCCGAAATTTGCGCTCTTTGCTCAGTTTCGTCCCGTGGCCGCCGCCCACCCCAAAACCCAGGGAAGACAAATGTCCATTTAGTCCGCCTTGTAGCTTCGTCAAAGTCGGCAATGCGCTGTCGCTGGCGGCCCGCACTGCGAGGTCTGTAGCTTCGTCGACGAGTCGGCGGATTTTGAGGAGGTCGAAGAAGACGGCGGGGTCGATCGGGCGGGGTCGCGGGGTATTGTAGTTGATGTTTGCGATGGCCTCGAGGATCTCAATAGGCATTTGCAGCCATGGGCCGTGGAAGGAGGAGATGAAGCGCCAATGCCTGTCAACAAGTCAGTGTTAGCAAGGCCAAGTTTTCATGAGGAACGTCGACGATCCCTGTACCCGCGCCTCGACGGGATGATGGCCCGAGAGTCGGGAGTATCTTTAGACAGTTACATCGGAGGAAGTACGGACTTGTTGCGACATATTATGAGCGCTGGGGTAGAGTCAGAGACGGCGCTCGCAGCTGGTCTGTCCCTTGAGGAGCCACTCGACGATGATTGCGATGCGCTACCGCTTGGGACGCTCCCTTCGACGTCGTCGGTGGCCGCTTGCTTGTTCTTCTTTTTGGCCATGGTCGCAGCAGTACAGAAAGGCGTCCTCGGACAAGCAAGGTGCCGCGCAGCAAAATCCCACAGGATCGTCGTCAAGTTCTCAGGGAACACAGACTCGAACTCGAGGAACGTTGAGAGTGGGGAATTATTGACCAATTGATATTGAGCTCATGATAGCGATTGTCTAATTCGGGTCGGCCATTGAGACTGTTTCGTAGATAAAATATCTGACAACTTGCGATCTGTATTCCCGAGGTAGGATGCAATCGTCGCTCGGCTTCTTTGTAAGTCATAATTATCCGAAGCTCACTATTCTGCGCCTTCCTCGAGGACTCGAATGACCGAAAAACGGCTCACGTGATGCATCAGGTGGCCCTTTGTTACTGAGCGCAATATTACATCAGCATGAGATTAGATAAGGTCTTCCGCACTTTCACCGGATTTGCGTCCGTTCTACTGGAAAAGCTCAGCCGATTGCATTGAAAAGAGTAAAGACGTTGATCAAGTCGTAACGAGGTGCAAGGGGCTCGCCGATAGAAGGCGACGGGTTGAACTCCAACTTGCCTACGTATACTGATCTATTCTCACAGTGAAAGAGCTCAGCTCAAGTGCTCATCATCAGGGCGAATACGAAGCTCCCGGATACTACCCCCCGCTCCCGATCTGTAAGCGGCCGGATTCCACCGGATGGAATAGATGTGGACCTTATCAGGCGTACTGTCCTCAGTGCCTCACTCGTGATCACGGATTCGCACTCGATAATGTTGGGACCCGCGAGTAAGCGCTTGCCATTTTTGAAGATCTGAGGGTAGTCGAGTGCTTCGCCGCGAACGGCTGCGTTTTCCTCGGGAACCCCGCAAGTGATACATTCCACGCATCGCCGTTGGGGAAAGTGGTGTTGTCGACTTTGACGATGATCGACTGGAGTCCGGTGTCAATGCTGCCTGCGTCTGGGGCGGTTGGGGCGGTTGGGGCGCCGGTGAATTTGACCGCTGCCACGACATGAAGATCATCAGGCAGGAAATCTCCCGACTGAAGGACAGGCGTCGTTCCTATGCGCCCTGTTCGACGAGGATTGATCTTCTCGGTACATCCACCGACAGCTGTGTCTGAGGTTGCAGGAGGCAGAGGCAACTCGGTAACGGTGATCGGCTCGAGCTCAGGGGGAGTTGTGATCTCGGCATCACGGTCCGCCAGACGAGAATTTTCGGTATTGACCGATTCAATGCGATTCCCGAATCGAGCCTGGACCTTAGCAGGAGAGGCGTAAGCCTTACCGGCCCAAAGAATCGTGATGAAAGATGATCCGAAGTGCATGCTGGGCACTTGTGGCCTGAGTTTACCAGATGGTGGTGGATAGGTGAGAAGTCTTCATGATTCCGGGAAGAGATGTGTTTGTAGGCAGGCCAAGCGTTCAACCCCGGATTCCCTCGAAACATTCCAGTTGATCTGATGGCGATAGTTGGAAACGCCGAGGTCTTGCGGGGCTCGTTACGCTACTCCCGTATCTCATCCCGAAAATTAGCCTGCCGGGGTCCGGCGGTATAGGCGGGAAGAGTGGGGCCGGGTACGGGGACACGGCCGGCTATCCCTTTAAACGCGCAAAGTGGTTCAAAGGTATTTGACCAATCATTTGACACCGTAAAAGTGGAGATAAAGTCGAGTACTTTCATTTTTAGCGGGTTATGCTGAGACTTTTAGCGAGCTCACTCGCTAAATCCCCTACTACTAGAGCATATACTACCTAGAAGTACAGTAGGTGCCCGCGATAACACAGCGGACACTCCACTCAAAAGGTACATCGCTCAGCTAACATACGTGCAGTACTAAAACGGCAGGAGGGTACCATTTGAGCCACTTTGCGCGTTTAAAGGGATGCGCGTACGGTTCCCACCGAATGACGTCTTCCGCGGATGATTTCAACAATGACCGCATCAACCCCTTGAGATCCGCCTTTGAAAGGCAAAATGCTAAATGCTTCATTGACAGTCTCGGCTCATTTCTGGCCAAATTTGCAACGTGCTCTGCTCCATTTGCAACCGTGATCTCAATTCACTCCGACCACGACCACTGCCCAGCCACTCGAAGAGGTTTCGATTGATCGAGAACACGAAAGATAGAAATCTTTCGGCATCATCTCAAGCCAAATTGGCAATAAACAACGACGTCTGCAACCCAAGCAAACTCTCGGTCGCGACCAGGCCGCCGTCGCCGATTTTCCATACCACATCTCCCCAAAGAGTCTCGGCGACTTCACCAACCTCGATTCCGTCCGGAAGAACGACCTTGACCTCGTCTAGAACCTCTTTGTAGCTGAGATTAACGACGCTGACTAACGCCTGGCCCTTCTCCTGACTAATCCATACCGTCGCATCGACTCTCTTCGCCCCTTCCACGGCAAGGCTCTGCGTCCTCTCCGCGCCAAGTAGGAAGCTAGTTACGGCCTTATTCGTGAAGAGCTCAGCCAGTTGGCTGGTAAAACTTTCCAACTCGGTTGTGGTGGGATAGTTCCACATCACGATTCCCTTGGCGCCATGGTTTACTGAGAGCATCGTCATGACAACCTCCTCGTCCGCTGTGGGGTATCGGCTCCAAAACGTCTCGTTTCCGAAAGCTTGAGGAGCAAACCACTGTGTCTTCTGCCAGCCGAGGATTTCGTCACGTCGATAGAACTCATCCAAGCGGACGGAGATATCTTCAAAAATGCCCTCGCAGTTATCACACCCGCAGCATCCATAAGTCTCGTTGCAAACCGTATCGTACACCGGCGAAAACGTCGCGTTGATGGCCACAGGGTATACATCAGACATGATTATGTCTGCGCCCGCGGCGTATTCCGAATAGTAAAAATCGTCACAGTTCAGCGCCAGCGAAACGGGGTGGAACGGATCGAGCGCCTTGATTTGCTCGTAGGCTATACCTGTCGAGTTGATTGGATTGGCTTTTCCGTCGGCCTCGTCGCTTTGGTACCATAGCAAGATGGATGGGTGCGTGCGCAGCCGGGTAACCTGATCGATCATGTTTGTCAGGTTTGGCCAGGTCCAGAGAACGTCGTAGCGGAAGTAGATCCCGAGTTCGTCGGCGCGCTGGAGATATGGCTCAAACTCATCCCAAGGGAAGGGAATCTCGCCGAGGCTGCCGGTCGGAACGATGTGGATTACGTTGTAGCCCATGTCGGCAAACTCATTAAGGGTGTCGACGCTGGAATTCCAGTATAGACTCCACTGGGCTGAGTCCAGTCAGTAAGAGCGACGTTGAAGTAACGGAAGGGAAGACTGACCGTAATAGGTGTACGCAAAGATGAGGTCCCAGGATGAATCTTTGCCTCTCTGCGCGAGGAGGCCTCTGTGGAGATTGTCAATGCGGGCAACGCTGCCGTAGTCTTCAGGATACGGGAGGTACGAGAAGTCGGTCCAGTCTTCATAGACGTGCGAGGAGTCAAGAGCAGTGCGAACGGTTATGTTGTAGGCCTCCATGCGCGGAGAGAAGGTGTCCAGGGCCAGAGAGACCTCGTTGTCCCGAGATCCCAGCACGATTTCCTCAGTAGAAATAACATTCTCTCCAGATAGAATCTCGACTTGAATGGGCTTAGAGGCGGTGGTCGATGAATTCTGTGCATAACCATCGGGAAGCGGTAGTCCAACTTGGTTCGAAATGGCTGCGTCGATGAGCAAGCCTGCCGTGGTGTCGGTATCGAGGTAGATGCTCAGTCGAGGGCGCACTTTGAGACGCAGCAGAGGGACCTGTGAAATGGCCGGCTCCGGGAACCAGCCGCCTGGGTCGAATGATGAGTTGCTGTGGGTTAATCGTCAGCTTCTTTATCAGCAAAGTCATTCATTCCCCGAGACACGTACGTTGCGCGGTAAGCTTTTCCACACCAAATATCTACGCCCTCAGGATTATTGAAGCGGACGGCCTGACCCTTGACCAAGGGGAGTGATGCGAACAAGGCCGAAAGAGCCCCGAAGGTGTTGCCCAGCATCATGGCGATGTTGCTATCCTCAAACCTCCCTACGCCTCGTCACAAATTCATTGGGAAGAGCCCGGAATCATGGTGCTTATATTAGCGGGGTTTACCGTGCCCCTTCGTTGCTACCGAGCCATTGGATCGTTGCTTGGAAACCAGACGAGTGGGCCGTTCTCTGTGCCCGCCTCACGAGCGTCGTCGACGCAGCTCATATCGGGTAGCTGTGGTAGATGTCACTGAGGGGTCCGCAAATGAGGGGCGCATGTCTCCAAATAGCGACGTTACATCTGTCGCTCAATGGCCTCGTTCCCAATGTTAATTCGTAACCGCGTGAGGTTGGATCGATAATTAACACACATGATATGGGGGAAACAGGGTAGCTACATGCGGGGAGATAAGCAGGGGGATGGAGATAGTCCAAGAACCGGGTGTTCAGCTCCGATTTTCGGGGATGATATACGCTGCCGACGCCCCTACTCTAGCTTGTTGAAGTCGATGCCTTACGGGTCTTAAATGTCAATTAATATCATGGCTAAAACCATGCGCTTCCACCTAACTCATGCGAAGAACGACAATCTCGCGCTTAGATGGGAATCTTGAATGACCCCCTTTAAGCAACTCCTACAGTGAAGGTCTTTAACTGCGCCGTGTGATTGATTAGGGTGGCCACAGCTATGGAGCCGCTGCCTTCATACAACTTTAGAGATTCCAGCATCTTCGCCAAACGTGGGAGAGAAACCTTCTCGTACTCCGTATCCCACAAACTACACTCCCTCGCAGCCAGAATGGATTCCAAGACACTGGCAATCTCTCGACTACCCTACAAATTTTCTTTCCGTCGCATCTCGTAGTGTACTGTGTATTGCGATCGCTCTTCGCTGGAGATCAAGATCTCCGGAGTACCCGGCAATCATCAATGAAGACCATGCGCGGGATCACGTCTGCGGCCAGAGGGAAGACTGGATGCCTCTTCTCTCCATCTTCCGCGTACACAAGGCGCTCAGCGTCCTCGAGCAGTTCTTGAAAGTAGCGCCGATGTGGAGGCTCGGTGCTGGGAGCCTCCAGACACTTGATGATCAGTTTCCACTCTGTCTGCATGAAAGACAATAAATGGACCTCCCACAACTCGCTCTTTGGGGTCAACGGGTTCGACCGGACACTTCTGACATATGCCTGAAGTCGAGCACTCCAGACGTCAAAGCGATGCCGGGCTACAACCCACTCGCAGGGCCAGCCCTCTTCCTCTATAGGTGACATATCTGCTGGTACGTCCAAGAAGGTTGCCCAAGGCTAGCTGCGTCGAAAACACCAGCCCAGAAAGTTTCCCAAAGCCATCATCGACTTCATGAAGGGCATACCGCGCCTCATCTGGATTCGAAAAGGGCTGGGAAGGATCTTGGTTTCCATGCTGCACGCCTCGGAAGAAGAATGATAAGTCGGGGATAACACCGCCATCTCCCTGTAGATAGGCTGTGTCGAAACTCCGTGATCGTCAGCATAGTCAGCCAGGAACGCGCGATGTGAAGACCCGAAAGCTATCAAAGCGTGCTTCACTGAGACCGAGTAGTAGCCTAGCGGGACGATGTAGACTGTAGTTGCTCCATAGCTTCAAGAACAACGCGGCGTTGCCGAAGCCTGTGATCGTGCACTTGCGTACGTGGTGGAACATTAACCTTTCCTGAACGCTCCCGGAGATGTCCCAGATGACAGTGTTTAGCAGTCTTGTAACATGGCTTTGTAGCCGGCGGAGCTGGAGCAGGTTGTGTCCTTGGCAGCTTGGGTGGTGTTCAGTGTCACCACATCCAGTAGTGGTGAGTGGAAGGAGCTATGGACCTGAGACAAAATGTCGGCTGGGAGCTTACCTGCTGCATAATGTCAGGGTTATCTTCCGTGATCATTGAGAACTTCAGACTGCGTACCACAGCTCATGCCTGGTCCTGACTCCCAATGAAGCTGAAGCTGTTGCCCTCTCTAACTTTCTCCACGTTGTTGGTGAACAGACCATGGCGATGGAATGGGGTCGTTCAGCGTTTTGTAAATACCATCAATGTATGCATTGGCTCATTTACGCTCCTTTAAACACTCAAACGATCCTGGCGAGACCAACCAGGTGTTGCGGCGCGTGGCACTAATGAACAATGCATCTGTAGAATATGTCGCACTCGCCCTATTTGAATGCTTGCACGGACTGCGTTTGGGATATTCCATTGGCTATACATCGAGACTGACACATGATTGGAGATGATGGCGGACGCAGAATTTCACGACGCGTCAACTTATCCCCATGAAGTAAACGTCGCCAAAATTCGACACGCCTCCAAAGAGTTGATAGTTACTGTTGAGAACAATGATATTCGTTTTTATGCTTTCGGTCTCTAAGTAACGAATTAGAAGATAAAAATAGGAATGTGTTCTGTAGAGCACTACTGTACTAATAACCACCCTCTTCGAGGCAGTAACCCATGTTTTATAGAGCACATAGAAGAGTGGCAGTTAACTTTATTCCAGGAATAAAATACCGCAGTGTGTTGCTTGACTTAAGCGATAATAAATAGCAACTCGGCTCCAATGCGATGTTTTCAGTCTTGAAAAGTTTGGCTATTCCTGGCTTTCTTGTGTTTTTTTCTATCCTTCTTGTTGTCATCGTTCTCGTCCATACTTCTTAATCCCCAGAGTGGTATGTGGCTACCTTATATCTGTCAAATCAGCAAGTGCTAGGGTCCAATGTCAAGCTCGCTGCTGGCTCCGTGCATTAGGACAAAAAGAACTCGATTGCCATCTCGCCAGCCAATGTTCTTGTATCATCTTTCTCTATCAATTCGAAGAACTCGGTCATTCTCTCATTTCCAGTAATCAACCCGGCCTCCTTCACTGCTATGGTGCACCATTTGCTGATAAATTGATCGAATTCTGGGTGCCCTTGGTAGGTCAGAACTCGACCTGGCAAAAATACTCCCTGAACATCGCACAAAGCCGATGACCCAATCGAAAGCCAGTTCTCCGGCAAAGACGCATCTAATTCCACGATGTCTTGGTGGAGAAACTGATATGAGATGGTATCATCCTTAAGAGCAGGGAAGAAGGATGCGAACTTGGGATTGATATGCACCTGATGCACACCAATCTCCCAGCCCTTGGAATTCTTTGATACTCGTGCGCCATACTCAGCGAGGAAAGTCTGGCAAGCAATCTGATGGCCAAAACAGCCGCCAAAGATCTTGACTGATGGTTTGGTTTCAAAGACATCTGCAACCAATTAGTTTTGGAGTCGGGGGAGAAGCCATTGCTGTCTGAATTTGCCTACCTTTTAAAAAGGCGGCCAACTTGTGGATCCACGGTTCGTCTTCATATGCAGAAGCAGCAGAGCCGGTCACAATGAGAGCGTCGATGTCATCTAGGGAAGTTGGAAACTCGTCGTTGCCGAACACGTCGAAGCTGACAAATTCCAAGGTTACTCGATCGGTCGGTTTCTTCGCATTGCGCGCCTCAACAGCGTCGGAAACCCAGGAGGCAAAAACATCGTCAAACTGACCCCGTTCACTGGCGATGGGTTCAGGAAAGGCGAAACAGCACAAGATAGCGATTCGCAGTTTGCGAGCAGGCACGACAACCGTCATTTCGGTGTAGGATTCTTGGGCCGAGATGCGAGCGATTTGGTGGTTCGTACTAGTTGTCGAAACGTAGAGCCAAAATCTGTCTCGGCGGAGATGTCTCAGAATCGGCCTGGGCATCAGGGGAATGGCGGCGGCGTACACGGTGAGTCAAATCCGCTGCGAGCCCGGTAAAGTGGGGTTCATGACGGCTAAAGACACCCTGGAAGCGGTAATTGCCGGTTAGAACGGTTGGAGTTGCCGGATATGAATGATACGAGCGCGTGTCTCAGTCAGCAGAGTCTGGAGGTAAGTAAGTGGGGATTATCAACTTCAGTACCGTTAATCTTATTGCGCACATCAGGTACCAGGTAGTCCTGCAGTTGGTGAAAGAACCGCTCCGCCGGCGCTCGTCGGAGGAAACGGAGCCGGATCGCCAAGACGGTGCCGCAATTCGGTTCGGGCATAGCGCATCTACCCTTCCAATCATGCGTGAGGATGTGAAAACCTTGACGCTTTGAGACGAAACAGCGGTAGCATTAGGGTCATAAATATAGTATGAAACCGGTAGTCGCGTTCGACCATCCAATGACTATAAGGTCGACTGGATATTGGGTAATTGACCACGCGACCACGGAGGAGTTTAAACCAAAACACTCACAGAATGTCACAGTCTCTCTGACTACGCATCGCCACGATGACAGCACATACGCAAGCAAATAGTTCCGCATATGATCTGATGAGGTTTCTGTTGTGGCGTGATAATTCTGAACGGCATTGGAAGATGCTTTGATTCACCTGTTCAGCAACAGTATGGCCAGCGACCATGATGAACATTCGATATATTGATGTGTGTGTGTAACTAGCTGAAATGACACACGAGCGCACAAACATAAAAAGAAAAAGAACGACACGTGACCAATCCAAATATCGCATATTTGGGTGCGAATACGGACACCGGAACGTGCGGTGGCCTTGATCCGGGCTGTGCGCACATCGAATAAGCGATGTGGGTGTGCTCGGCCTGACATCACCCATGGACGAGAAGTGCTCAAGGACGGATATCTTCACAGCTAACGGGTTTGCAAGGATTCAGAAATTACCTCCATCAAGTGGCTCTCAATGACCGACCAGAAACCATCTTTCTGCGATCGGGTTAAGAGCACTAGGGCACGACATAACATCTTACCTTGGCCCAAGCTTTGTATTCTTTCGAGTTTCACGATGCTGGCGACGCAGCCGACCACTAGAATTCAGTCACAAGCTTTTAGTACAAAATGAATGTGTATTGAAATATTCAATCGATTCACAGCAGCCATGCCTCGCTGCGGCTCAAAGTTCACCGATTTCATCTATGGAAGGGTAGTCACGAACATCAACAGCAGTCAGAGTTCTGAGAACAGTGTCCTTGCCCGCGAAAAACTTCTCTTCTTGTTGGTCAATATCGCCACCAATCTCATAGAGCTTGAGCGGTCGTCAGTAGAAGCCAGCATCTTTCTCCAAACCTCCAGACTCTGCACCATACCTGCATATGACAGGAGGGACATCTGGCTCAGGTGGGTTGGTATGGGTGAGTAAAATAAGCCTATCTTGAGTAAGAAGCTTGTGTCAGATGAAAAGCTGTGCCACCGAGAGTTCAGGCCTATGTCTACGTTGAAATTTCCCATAGTACGCGGTGGGAAACTTAGCATACAGCGTGGGAAACCACCCTTCCTCAAATAAACGACAATGGAAAACCTTTCCGTCATCTGAGCCATCGCCACGATCCGGACGACGGGCGGTGCATACCGTATTCATCTGCTTGTAAGTTCATCAAGTCCCCAAATATGTCGTCGAGGCGCTGAGTCCTACCGCAGGGAAGACTACTCTTGGCACGTTGTCTAAGCCAAGAAAGAGGTTCAGCTTAGAACGCGGTCGCATCTAGCGTCTGTCCCTGATTGAATTTCTATGCGAATCACGGATTCTTCCATTCGAAAGGAATAAGACTCATGCGTTGCTACCAGTGATGGATAGAACGCTGGATTGTGTCTCGCAAGAAACCAGGCAAGGAGACTCGGTCTGAGTGGTATAGATCACGGCTGATCTGGGGAAGTCCATTCTCCCTGGTTGTACACTAGGTGATCATAATTCCAACGAGGTTACTTAGTATAAGCTTATTGATCGTGAGATCTACGCCATAGAGCACCGCAGATCATCGAAACGAACCACAACGTAATCGTCGTCAGAGAACAGGAGCCTACCCAAAGCGCCGAAGACCCACTGGCTCGCAGATTCCAAGTCAGTCTCCGGATCTGAATTGTTTCCATCTCCGAGGACATGCCGGAGCAAATGCCGTTCACAGCAGTCGCCGATTACGCTGCGAAGGCCAAGTCAAACCGGGGGGTTATGGTGGTCCAACGTCGAAGGAGAAATATTGTTGGCCCGGTTCGTGAAAGGACAACTTTCGTCGTTGACTGTCAGAACGTTCTCGTGCATTCGCGCTTATCATGTCTCATTCGAGTGAAGGAGGGAGCCCAATCGTCATTGCACTGTCTATTCACGAACCCTGGACAGGATGAGCTCAAGCTCAACGTCTCGACCTGGCAAGGGTCTACGGGCAGTCGTATTAGGGCAGACAGACGTAGCTCAGGTCGGAGTCGCAGCGGCGAACAACCCGAGCGGGGTCTCTGGGAATACGAGAGTGCGCGGGAAAGACAAGGCTAGTTCCTCGCTGCTCATGGTGAGTGGCATGGTGACAATGGCAGATTCAATAATGAGGGCTCGAACGACTGCCAGGCGACACAAACCCAGAGATCAATCTAGGGGCGATACTGAAGACTTTGGCATGAAGATATCAGCCCCCACCCCCTCCCCCTCCAGGCCCTCGCCCACGGTCCATTCCAGAATAAGCATGATTCCCTTCTCCCCGTCCCGAAACTCTAAAAGGCGACCCTACTCGGGACGAGGGAACCAATCGCAACTCTCCGAGTACGATGACGATGGGGAAGCCGATCTGCGAATGATACGACAGCTGACAGCTTCGACCAAGGGATCCAAGCGGCTTCATGCTGAGAATGACATGCAAGTCCCTTGAAAGACCAGGGGAAATGAAGTAGACCACAGACGTTTCGTTTCGAAATATTCCAAATGTTTCAAGGATGCCGCGAGTTTGAACAGTTTCGAGCACGGGCAAGATTTCCTTTGTCCAATTATATACAAGTATGTGACTCGTTCGACCAACCACCAGATCAACAACGGGGATTATTAATACAAGGAATTATGGCATGCTCTAGTGGGTTGTGCGAAAAACGAGATGATATGTTACAGGGAATGATAGAACCCGCCTTGGTTCACACCCACCCCAAAATGTAGAAACCGAGACACTTCAATTCCACTTTCAGAGCAAACACACACCACCCGCCACTCGTGTCGCCCAGCCTCATATTCCCGCCGTGTTGAAGTGAGTGGTGAAAGGCCTTGGTGAGCAGTCCGATGGGCGCGACTCGCGGTGGGTCGGACTTCGAGTTTAGGCCTCTTGTATTACCCTGGAGTGAAAGTTGACGCTTCTCGGGCCGCCAGTCGTTCGCGATTGCCGCTGGCTGTCAAGCCGGCTAGCCCTTAGCCAGATGCTAACCTTAGTTGTTCACCGGCTTCGGAGATCCTAACTGGGCAGGCTGTAGTCGGTTGCCGCCAGTGCTTGTGGACTGCTGTTGTTGTTGTTGTTGTTGTTGTTGTTGTTGTTGTTGTTGTTGTTGCTTAGGGCGTTGTCCATTGTTGGTATTGGTGTTCGTGTTGCCACGGTTGTTGCCATTGTTACCCAGAGTGGCAGGCTGCAGACTATTACCACCACCATTGCCGTTGTTGCGGTTACCGCTGTTCTGAGCCTGGCTGTTGTTGTTGCCCTGATTGATGCTCTGGCCCTTGCCCTGGTTCTGGTTCTGGTTCTGACCCTTGCCCTTGCCCTGATTCTGATTCTGATTCTGATTCTGGTTCTGGTTCTGGTTGTTGCCATTGCCATTGCCCTTATTCTGATTGTTGTTGTTGCTCTGGCCCTTGCCCTTGCCCTGGTTCTGGTTCTGGTTCTGGTTCTGGTTCTGAAGATTGCCATTGCCATTGCCCTTATTCTGATTGTTGTTGTTGCTCTGGCCCTTGCCCTTGCCCTGGTTCTGGTTCTGGTTCTGGTTCTGGTTCTGAAGATTGCCATTGCCACTGCCCTTATTCTGATTGTTGTTGTTGCTCTGGCCCTTGCCCTTGCCCTGGTTCTGGTTCTGGTTCTGGTTGTTGCCATTGCCTTGATTTTGGTTGTTACCACTGCCCTGATTCTGGTCCTGGTTCTGAAGATTGCCATTGCCATTGCCCTTATTCTGATTGTTGTTGTTGCTATTGCCGTTACGATTGCCTTGACTCTGGTTCTGGTTCTGGTTGCCGTTGTTACCAATACCCTTGCCAATGCTTCCCTGACCATTGTTGCCCTGATTCTGGTTCTGGTTGTTGTTGGCAGGGTTGGCAGTGGGTGGGGGAGTAACCTGAGGAGCCGCAGCACCACCGTTATTGTTGGCCGGAGGGGGGACAGCTGGAGTCACGTTGGCGCCTTCAACCTCCAAGCATCCAGTGGGGCGAACAGCCTGGAATTGTGGCATGCCAGCAGCAACGAAGTACATGTCGATTTGGGGAAGAACGTTGACACAACGATTGTTGTTGATGGAGTTGACGTCCTTCTGGGCGGTGTCGGGACCATTGACGACCATAGACTGCAGAGTATCGACGACCTGTTGGAAGGTGCCCTGGGTGGCCAGAACATTGTTGGCTTGAGCGACCATGTCCATACCAGTGAGCGCAGTGTCGAGAACCATCTTGTGGTTGAGCTCGTCAATCTCGGCGTTGAGCGCGATCGTAGCCTGCTTGGTGAACTCGGCTCCGGTGAAAGAAGTAGCGCTGTTGAGGAACTTCGTGACCTTGCCGGTGTCCTGCATCCAAGACATGACGGCATTCGTGACCTGAGCCTTGCTGACTCCATTGCGACCGGCCGAGGCGGTGTTATTAGCACCGTTGCTGGCCCCAGTCTGCGTGTTGTCCTGCTGAGGAGTTCGAGTATGCAGACGCCGGACGCCCCGATTAACGAGTCGCAAGGTCCTGTCTGCCGCCCCGCCCTCCGCTGAGCTAGCAGTCGGTAAGGCGAAGACACAAGCAGACAAAAACGAGACGAGGAAGAAGAAAATGACCGAAGACTGCATTATGGCGGTATTGTTGGAGTCGTAAGTACTAAAGACTACCTCGAATCGAGGAAAGAAGCAACATGCGCAAAGAAGGGACGGTGAGTGAGTAAAGACAAAATAGTGGTAGATGTTATGACGTGGATGGCCGCCCTAAAGGAAAGTAATCGAATGGTGGGCCTTCCAAAGGCGTCTGACCATTCGCTGACGAAAGAAAAGAGAAGCTTGATTAGATGAGACGGGGGAGAGAAATCTCGACAGCAATCGGAAAGAGTTCACCGGCCCGGACACCTTGGGAGGACGAATAGGACGATGGAAGGCTTATATCAAACGTCCGCGAGCAGAAGAATGTGGTTTTAGCAGAAAGAGAAAGAGACAGTGCTGCCGTGTTGGAGGAAATACACGTCTGAAGAGAGTGAGAGTCACGGGTGAGGGGTTCTCGAGAGAGATCAGGCATATCTCCGCGCTTGGGTAGTTGTCATGAATGCGTTCGGAACGAACCAAATGCCGCAGCCAAGAACAATGTGTTGCAACGCCAAGGCGTGGATGGCAGGGGAGGCTGTTAAAGGGAAGCAGAAACCTTTAGCTAATCATGGATCTAAGAAAAGATGGATAGTATCATGGCCAATGGGAAGGCTTGGGATCAGAGGGTATCGAGCAGTCCATAGGGGTCAGTGTGGGTGAAGACTTGGGGCAACCTGGGGGCAGTCGTCGGGCAAAGCACTGCAGCATTTTCACAGACATGACTGGAGGCGGTTGAGATTTGAGTTGAGTCAGCAGGGGGTTCGTGGTTTCTTCGTAGCAAACGCCCAGTCGGAGAATTTGTCCGTGTGGGAGCAAGTGGCACTTGGTGATCGTTGAAAGCAGGCACCGCGGAGACTCGCTGGGCAGACTGTTCAGGCCAAACTCATCGAGTTAACACCTTTCGACTGAAGAAGAAGAAGAAGAAGAAGAAGAAGAAGACGAAAGCAGAAGGCAGAACAAGATGGCTGTCATCTGTCCAGGGGGCTTTGGCAAAGTACGGATGCTTCATGTTCTTCGACGAACCAGCTGCCTCCTTTTCTTTGACTTGTAGGGGCGTCGGCGGTGGCAAGGCGGACTTGGACTCCTTTTCAAAAATCCGACCACATGAGTTCAGGTGGTCTGGCTCAACTGCCCCGTGTAGGATGCCAAACATGATGACGGAATATGAGGCAGAAAGTAGAGTGGAGCTGGCTCTGTGGCATCTTAGTTCTTTGGACTTGATCACGAACGACACCCTCAGAAGGACATCACCACCTGGTGTTAAAACGTAGAAATTGCACAGACGGCCCATTTGCCTGTAACAGCATAGTCTCCCTGCCCAGGCAGACCGGAGAAGAAGCGAGACTATCTTACTCATGCGATGGGGTTCTTGATGACGACAGAAACAAGTCCAAAGAAATAAAAAGCAAGGCTAAGAAGTCATAAGGTAGGCGAAGGGTAAGGGGAGGGAAGAGTAGAGGGAAAAGAAGGGTAGATCATTGTATGATGTGAGAACGCAGAGTTGCTGCAAGAGAAACACGCAGGCGCAGAGCCGCCCGAGGACAAGCATTTGCCAAACATTCCATTCTCTCAAGTCGCACATCAGCCGCGACGGAAACAAAATACCCTCACTTAGACTTGGCAAAGAAGATCAAAACGGCGACCCGGGAGCCAGGGATCCGTCGCTTCTTATGATGATCGACCCCGCCGCTATTGCGTCGTATTGCGTCGTATTGCGTCCTGCAAAGAGATGCGTAGGACGGTGTGCGTTGCATTAAGAATTGCGTGAGATAAGTGCGAAGGGGAGCGTCTCAAGGTCACGTTCGCCTCCTCCAACCGCCCGGCCTCATCTGATGAAACCCACGCGACCGGGGTCGAAACGATGAAACCCATGTCACCCCAGGCACCTTACGAAACCGAGGAGTCCTGCAGGTCTTAGGACATGCTCATTCGCCCCCCCACATGAGCCTTTTGGAGATGCGCAACCCTTACAGCCTGTGAACGAGGATTGCTCTTGTCTTGAACTCCCTTCCCTCCTCGGCAACATCAGCCTGGCCCCATTTCCACCTAGTCGGAACACTGAATTGTCTTGGTCCGATAAATAAGCCCGATGCCCCCCATACACCTTCTTCTCGGCGAGAGAGCATCAACATCAGCCGTTTGTGCGGCCGGAAGAGGCTGGGAGCGGCGTCTGCCGTAGTGGCTCTGGCACGATCTTCGACAGCAAAGTCATGCGATTGGCGGATTGGGACTCTTCGGCTGGGCGCAGCTCTGAGCATCCGACCGCCCGATTGTCTATGAGACTCTGCCGGATGAGCCGCCATGTGGCATGTCATTCACCCATGTCTTGTCTTTCTTGCCATATATGCAAGTCGTAGCCTCATCCCTTCCAAGAGGCGTTTAGCTTACTTGGCCCTCGTCTGAATGCTGATGATCCCCTGAGTTGGTCTTTCCGCAATACAAACATCTTGCCCCTAGGACCCGTGGGTGTAGTAACGGTGTCTCTCCTTTCCTTCTCTTGTCATCCTCTTTTCTTCATTTCGTGTGTTAACAGCCCCGGTGGTTGACCCTCGCTAATCATAATGACGCTCTTGAAATACTCACTTTCTTTTCTGCTTGTTGGCTTGAGGCTCAGCTGTCCGGTCGTTGCCCAAGATGAAACCCAAAATGTTCAGTTCAATCAGGTCGTCAACCTGAATGGGGATGTAAGTATTTGTCCTATTATGAAGCTGCATGCTCGACCATCGCGATCATGTAGTGGCATGCAAACACCATGCGCATCAATTAACATGGCATCACTAGATGAGACTGAACAGACTCGTATTCCCCGACAACTCCAAAATTGAGACATTCTCCCAGACGCAACGCCAAGTTATCGTCAACCAGAACCCTAATCCGCTGCCGGCAAGCCATGTCGTCGGCTCAACGGGACAGCCCTTCGTTCAGCTATCGCGCAACTCCTTCACCATCCAGACGAATGGAGCCACCGACCTGGTAGGCGCTCAGATCGAGCTGCCTATTGACCAAAACATGCTGCAACAGGCTGGCGTGACCGCCGACAACGCGTTTGTTGCCATGCTTTCCCGAGACCGTCAGGCGTGGATCATTCAGGAGACCATCAAGAGTGTCAATATCACCGACGCAACCGTTCGCATGGTTAAGATGAATACGATGGACGGAGAGTACGTCACAATTGGCCGCCAGACTTCCGAGCTCGGCACTTCCCTGACTCCGTTCGGCCAGCCCGTCAGCATCGCTGGATCCGGCATCCAAGAGGCTGAATTCACAGACGGCTTCCGCATGTCTATCAGGGCGAGCCAGCCAATGAGCATCAAAACGGATGTTGTCAATGGCATCAGCACCGACATGGTTACCAACGGTATCATGTCCATTAGTGAGTAGCTTTTTTTATCTTCACACTTATACACTGATGTCACCTGTACTGACGCGATCGCAGACAACTACCGTTATCTTGTCACCAGTAACTTGGCCGGCGTCGTTCCTAGCCTCAACTCCATGACCGCCGTCGTCCAGATGCCGCGTAAGTGGACCAAAAAAGCTTGTCCCTCGGTGAAGGTGAATCGACTAACCGATCTGAAACAGTCAATGTTGACCGACTGTTGGCCATGGCCATGCGCGCGGGCGCTTCGCCCCAGTCGTCCATCACTCTCGGTATTGCGCAACGTCCGGTCCTCCAGAACCCTGGTGGTGCTACTGGCGGTTCTCAAGCCCCCCAGAAGCGGCAAAACCAAGATGTGAACAACGGCACTTCTGGTGCTAACCCCAATCAGCAGCCTCAAAACGGAGCTGCTCCCAACGGCGCCAGTACTGTCGCAGGTTCCGCTCCCGCAGTTGGAAACCCGAACCAAGGCGGTAACCAGGGCGGACCTCAGGGCAACACCCCTACCCAGGGACAGAATCCCAACGTTCCCAATGCTGGCCCGGCAATTCCTGCTGCTACTCAGCTTCTTCTCGCTAAGACCTTCAGTCCCATCAACTCTCAGGTGCTCTTAGACCGCGAGAACGCTCGTATCGCCGTCCCCGTCAGCCAGATTGATGGTGAATTCATCCTTACTATGATGGTTGGCGGTATTCCCGTTGGCACCCAGCCTCAAGCCCCTCCACCGGGAGGCACCACGGGACAGCCTCAGACAGGACAGCCTCAGACAGGAGCTGGCCTGGGTGGACAACCTCAAACCGGCGGACCTGGTTCATCCCAGGCCGCCCAGCCTCCACCTGCGACCCCGGCTCAGCCCCAGCAACCTGCTGCCGAACCTCAGCAGCCTGCTCCTCAAGCTCCTCCTCAGCCGGCTCCTGCCGTTCCTCAGGCTCCCCCGGCACAGCCGAGCCCCGACGGAGCTCCCACCGGAGGTGGCATCACCGGCAACCAGCCCGGCCCCGGCGGCGGAGCCATCACGGGAGGCAAGCCCAATTCTCCTCCTCAGCCTGGACGTCTTGCTCGCAGAGCCGACGCCCCCACGGGTGCCCAGGGCTTCGAGATGAAGATGTTCGACCTGATGGCGATGGCCGAGAACAAGAAGAACGGGGGTGTCTTGGCTACGTGGGAGATGATGACCAACTTCGTGGCGCAGCAAAAGTCGGAGGAGCAGCAGAAGGCGGTTACCCAGAGGAGAAGGTCGTTCCCGGCGAGTCGACGTCTCGGTGTGCATTTCTAAGCGGTCAACTTTGGGTAGCATGGCGAGTAATAGTCGATGTGTATTCTTTTCATCATAGTACCCTCGGTCGGGCGCCTGCAGGGCAAGCTCAGACGGCTTAGATGGTTTCAAAATTACTTAATAGAACAAGGATCATTGCTAAATGCCTACGTCCCCACCGTGAGCCTGTTCTCCACATGAATGTGAAAGTTAACTCCTCAGCGACGTGGGACGTTTTGTTGTGAGCGTGTCCACCGTGGCGTTTTCCCGCGGGTAAATTTCATCGTGACTCAAACCAGCAATCTTTTATCTCTAAACCCAACAACAATTCGAGCAAACACTCAACAAGGTCTTTCGACAATCGCATGTTGTTTCCGTGCGTGAGCCGTCGGTTGGGCAGCCCGACTTGACATTCTGACGTCTGCAGGGACATGACAAGATACCCTCGGAATGTCTGCCGAGCCTCGGGCCGCGTTGACACCAGTTGGAGCCTTCATTTTTCCAAATCATCATCCGTACTACGGTCGGTCTCATCCGGTGCAGCGCCCGGGCGCTGGGCCCAGGAAACACTGAGCCAAAGCCATGCATCTGCGATGCCGAAAACATGGCCACAGCTCTGCCCCTGACAGAGACGGTCATGTTTGACTTTACGATGGTTCCAAAATAAGGAGGCAGAACATCTGCCGGACGTGGTCATGGGCGTGAACATGGACCGAACGAGGCAACGGAAGGGATGGGATGTCAATTGGAAGAGGTGGCGTTGAGAGAAAGTATTGGAAAAACACTCTGTTGTTCAAGTGCGATTGCCTTACCCGGCTTCTTATGTTGAAATGGCTGCTTTAGTTTAGTCAAGAGATATAGACCTATCTCGAGATCAGCAGGAACCATGCAGACCGCTGCAATAGGATCCCACGCCTAATGTAAAGTTCATGTTAGATGTAGGTGCTTATAATCAAGATTCAACGATATTTGTGGTTCCATTTTTGCCTGATAGTTCAGAAGAGAAATCACAACAATGAGGAAGACTTCCGGGGTTAGGGATGGGAGTGTTGGTGTTCCAACTGTGGGAGAAAACCAGCCTCCAAATCTTCCACCGCGCAGCTTCCTTCTTCTCCCATGTATCGATGGTATCCGTCGGTTTGCAGTGATATATGCAAGGCAGCCAATCATCAGGTATTCTCTTCTCTTCAGGTGTGAGGTTGGCGGACTTTTTGAGGAGCCACTGGGAGTCGGCTTGGTGTGAGCTTCTGTCGAGGTGGAGGTATTTTGCAGTCGCTGGGTAAGGTCTGAACTCTGAAGAGCTGGAGGGGGTCAGGACTCAGGAGAGGCATCTTGGCTCGTTGATTGGCGTCACTGAGTGTCGACCTCAAGGCTCAGGGTGGCGGGTGATGCGGATTCCGGCCGCACCTGACCGCAGCGGTTGAGTGGCTTCCAATGTCGGATCATGCGTGCCACGAGTAGTATGTAACTGCCTTTCCTGGCTCCCACTTGGCAGCCAATCTTGATCGACGTTATTCCACGGGGTCGATAAAATGTCTGTGATTAAGTAAGAAGTTGACTCGGGGAATTGGGTGGATGACAGATTGCTTGAAGAAACAGAATTGTCAAGGCCTCGTGCGCGTCCCCTTGACGTCGGTCTGTGTCTGGGCCTGTTCTTTTGCTCTTTTGCTCTTTTCCCGAGCTCAAATGCGTAAAACTGCCAACACAGCAGAGTTCACCGTTCGAGACAATACTTAAATCTGTTGTGGTGTCATCGCCGACAATTGAGCTGCTGGTGTAATTCTGCTTCATGTCAATTAAGGCACGTGTAAAAGAAGGAGACTGGCAATTGAGAAAGATCGTTGTCTACAGATGATGAAGATGCGCCGACTTCGGCGACTTACCGTTCTTACTTCTGCTACATGGCGATAACAAAAGTTGGAGATACGCTCGAGAGATACGCAACTTGTGCATCCCTGTCGCGATGACGCTCTGGCAAGCTGTGCTACCTCCGACTTCCACCAGTCTTATCAGTGATGCCCCTCACTGCCCAGCAATCCCCGTTTTCTCGGATATTGATGGTAACATAATTAGTGGACATCGTGTTGGGGAACGTTACCGTTCCATTTGAACATGTCATTAATGATTAGCGACGTGCTGGATGCCGACGAACTGAGGGGAAGGATTACGACGGGAATTGATCACCAGATTTCCACGCCGCCGGGCCCGGGAGGTTAGCGCTGGCGATTAAGAAAGGCCGGCCATCCTCGGTTGGAGGAGGCGCGTTGCTGTGCTACTGCGACGCAATCGCTTGCAGTTGGAGGAGGTCGTGATCTCAAAAATGATGGCTTCTGGCTTCAATGTCTATTCGCTGCTGGCCTTCGCCAGTGTCGCGATCGCGGCAACCAACTCTTCGTCGCCTCAGGGGGTAAGTGGCATTTGGGCGGCCAACCTGGAATCGCGGTAGCTGACGTCGGATCGCGTAGAAATCGGTTCCTCTCGACATCTCGGCCGGGTTCAACAACAAAGCCTTTGGTGCCCGACCCGGCGAAGCGTCATTTGATGCCTTGAATCAGTCGTTCCCCCAGCCATCCATTGGGCCGGACTTCATCTCAAAAGACACAGGCGTAAAGTACAGCTTCCCTGGGTACACTGGGCCAACGCATCCCGACAACCTCATATGTGCCGGCCAAACAGTCGCCGTGCCGGAAGATGCCTACTTTTCCGCCTCGTTCCTCGTTGCCGGCGATGTCGAGGGCGCTACGGTCAGCGGAAATGTGTCGTTCGCATTCTCGGACAACACAACGTCCGTCTTTGAGCTTCGCACGCTCAATTGGTTCAGTTTCCTGACCATCAACCGAGGCGAGATCATCTTCCCCAGCCGCTTCACGCCCACCGGCTCCGATTTCAACACATCCCACATCTTCGAACGCACCACAGCTCTCCCAGCCGGAAAGAAGCTCACCTCCATCAACCTGCCGACAAAGACAAATGCGACGGAGGGTAGACTGCATCTGTTTGCCATTTCGCTTTGGAAGTCGACCGATATTGGCGTGCAGTCCGTACGACCGACTCAGAAATGGGTCGGAAATGGAACGCAGGTCGTCGAGGTCGCCATCAACAATGCCGCCGGTTCGCAATGCGTTGCCGGCGGGGGTCTCAACGTCGCCATATCGGGCGATGGCTTCACCACTGTCAGCCCCGGACATCTCAAGAGGCTTTGCCCAGGTGATCAAAAGATAGTCGTCGTTGGTGTGGAAGGCTCATCCAATGGGCCGGCTACCGTCAACGTTGAGATTGATGATGGAGCGACGCCAAAGACGACGTCGATCGATGGTGTAGAGATTGGATTGGCAGAGTGGACCTCTGATACCGAAAGTCTTTCCAAGCACGAGAGCCCTGACTGGTTTGATGAAGCAAAGTATGGCATCTTCATCCACTGGGGCCCGTACTCCGTTACCGGCTGGGGTAACTCGAGTCCGTATGAGAGTTACGCCGAGTGGTTCTGGTGGTACTCGACTCACCATCCTGAGGGCGACCGCTCCAACTTCTACGGCTATCGTCTCGACACCTACGGCCCTAACTGGGCATACGATGACACCTTCCCTGAATTCAACGCTTCCAAGTTCGACGCGAAGGAATGGGTTGACCTTTTTGCCGATGCGGGCGCCAAGTACTTCGTCATTACTACGAAGCACCATGATGGCTTTGCAATCTTCGACGCCGGCGAGACGTCGAACCGCTCCGCGATTCACTACGGTCCCAAACGGGATCTCTTGAAGGAGCTCTTTGACGCCGCGGAGACATACCAGCCCTCCCTCAAGCGGGGAACTTACTTCTCGCTCCCGGAGTGGTTCAACCCGGACTTCGGTCCGTACGGCTTCGTACAGACCCCGGCGCCCTCGTCTGTCTCGTGGCCCGGCACTCTCGCGCCGAATCCATACACAGGAGAACCGGAGCCGTATACCGGCCACGTGCCCGTCAACGACTTCGTCGAGGACTTGATGGTCCCTCAGATGGAGACGCTAGCATATGACTACGGCACGGACATCATGTGGTGCGACTGCGGCGCCGCCAACGGGACTGCGGGGTTTGCGGCGGAATGGTGGAACAAGGCACGCGCCGAGGGACGACAGGTTGCGATCAACTCGCGTTGCGGAATCCCCGAAGCCGCGGACTTCGACACGCCAGAGTACCAGACCTTTGCGTCGGCGCAAAGGCGCAAGTGGGAATCGAACCGAGGCATGGATCCTTACTCGTACGGCTACAACCGCGCGACGAAAGACGAGGAGTACATGAACGCTACGACGATCGTGTATTCGCTCGTCGATATGGTGTCCAAAAACGGCAACTTCTTGCTCGACATCGGACCCCGGGCAGACGGGACCATCGTCCAGGCCGAGATAGATAACCTGCGCGAGGCCGGCAAGTGGATCAAGGCTCACGGCGAAGCCATCTTCAACACCACGTACTGGTTTGTTCAAAGCGAGATCGTCGGAGGTCCGGATGTGCGATTCACACAGACTGACGAGGCCTTCTACACCATCTTCTTGGAGAAGCCTGAGGTTGTAGACGGTTGGGTCGCAATCAAGGCGCCGATTCCCATCATCGAGGGTGACGCTGTCAGTCTGCTTGGTGTCGAGGGAGGGGGCGAATTGGAATGGCAATCTGTCGGTGCCGGAAGCTATCAGGAATTGAAGGTAAAGATTGAGGCCACCCTTATTGATACGGACCAGTTCGGCTGGGTGTTCAAGGTACTTTATATGTCTTAAGCAGTTGGGCTCAAACCTGTGTCCCGGCTCAGAATAAACGATTTCCTGTCTCCGAGACGAAAAAGCAAAGCGGAAACGAGTCCGTAGGCTCCGTTGGCATAAAACAATTGCGCCGAGGGGGAATCGAACCCCCGGCTCCCCGACGTTACTCGATGGCAACGGAGAATTTTACCACTAAACCATCGGCGCTCCTTATCTGCAAGGTCGAAAATTCCGTACATATCGCGCGACGGTGGGCCGCGCCATCAGCTTCGGCGGGCCACCTTCCCCGTAGTGCTTCAAGCCTTTGTGTCCTTGGGTCGGCGGCTCTGAAGCTAGCTTCCCATCTGTCTTAGAGTAGTCGCCCACTTGGCAGAAGTAGTTGGCGCAGACTTCGCCGGTTCAAGTAACGGAGAGTTTTCTCAAGCGGATCGGGTCCAAAGCGCTGTGTCACTGGGGCTCAGCAAGCACACGGTTTGACAAATATGTTCTTGAATTCCATTCTTATATTTCATTGGGGTATCTTTTAGTACGTCTGCCTTCCCTTCAGCACGGGCTGATCTTTCTCGCAACGCTTTTTGGGGTTTTCACTGACACGACACGGAATCATCGAACCTGTATAGCACGGCCTGAACCTCGAGATGACTGTTCCGAGCAAGGTGTTCGCCCTCAAGTAGCCGAGCACTGGAAATATTGTCTCTCGTCTTGGACTTTACTGCTGTCCTGATACTCTTGCAAATTCCCTGTCCGGGATAGGCCACAATCCCAAGTGCTGCTGTACGTCGTTGTTAGTTTATTGTTAGGGTTAAAAAATAGACTTGGGATTCCATACACACCCTTGCCAACACCCAAAGCCGCACCCGCAGCTCCGCCATCTCGTCCTCCCTAATACGGCTGTATGAACAAGTCGGCGAAGCCCTCGCTCACGTCGGTGACGAAGTGCTTTGCTCCCTCCATAGTCCCACCAGTCGGTAATTGCTACTATATCCTGGACCTTCTGGTCATACAGCTTCGGCGCATTTCGCAATCCGTCTGTGAGTGCCAGTGGCACATCGAGATAGAACTTCCCGTATGACTTGAAGAAGCCGCCAACACCCGAGGCGGACGCCTTGGAGTCTGCTCCGGTCGTGCTTCCCCGTCCTGCACTTCGCGGTCGTTCGAGGGCATCAGACTGGGGTGGTGCAAGACTGGACGATTCAGTTGGTGTGCGGCTGCCACTACTGACGGCGTCCTTCATCTCGGCAGGTTTCTGCTTAGACCTCCCGTGGTATCCCTGAACAGGCTTGACGACGGTGTCAGTTGCACCCTTAAACATACCAGTCGCGACTCCCAGTAGCGCCGATATTGTTCCCGTGACGGGGTCCCATCTTCTGTTCTCGATTATGGTACTTCGCGTGTCGTGTCTGTGGATCTTGTCAGCACTGCGCACGCCCTTTCAGCGCGTGAGCTACCTACGGTGACATACTCTTCTGTCCAACCTTGAGATGGTCTAGGAGTATACTAGCCCTTTCTTAGATAGCTTCACGCGCTTCTTTCCCATCTTGAACTCCCATGTTGCAGGCTGGTCATGGAAAATGTCACAGGGGAGCGCTTCCAGAGGGAGGTTGGCATGGAATGACTTCGCCGCCGCCGCCACGCCGTTCTCTGTCTTCATCTTGGAAGCAGGCTCACCGGCAGCCGCCAAAGCCTCTGAGGTAAGACGGAGTCGAATTGCATCGGCCAAGTCCTCCAATCACCGTGCTGCTATTCAACTGGTTCCATCCGAGCCGTGTCATCAACAAACGAGCGACAGGCCTGAAGCAGGTTTCCAGCTCGGAGGTTCTATCTGAGGGGTACCTGATGGAGAGTGGACACTACCTGCAGCCTCCAGGACAATACCTGCCGAGCCCATACCAGCAGTACGAAGATGCCGGAGGTCAGGGTGGCTTTCGAAGGTGATGATTGGTTCTGAACAGAGGCGAGAGGGAGCTTCCAGCCGACTCGGTAATCTAATTGAGAGTTCCAACAGAAGACTGGAGAGAATGGGCTTACGAGCCTACGGCCGGTGTGTTAGTGGATGAAAATGACTTTTCTTTGTAATCTCATCGTTGAGGTGGGAGTTTGGCGTTGGATGCACATCGTTTATGAACACAAGCTGTCAATGATAGACATAGACAGGAAGAAATTACGGATTAACATCAAGATAGAGAGTCAATTTGTGGTTGATTTTGATCTCCAAGAACTGTGGTCTCTACGCCGAAGTTTACACAATCCCTGGGCGACCGAATCCTCAATCCGGCAGAAAGGGAGATCTTGAGCGTTCCAGACCGCAACAACAATTAACAAGGCCACTCTCTCTAACTTATTACAAGATAGGCCCATTCTAGTCTCGGGGGCGCTGGAGTGTTTTAGGCTTGCTAAATACCAATGGGTAGTAGTACCCATGGGTTAATACTGTATAGTACTACCCATAAGTAAATATATTGGAGCCGGGCAGCGAACACATCAGCTAGTCTTGTTTTTCTTTCAGCTTTCTTCTTTTCTTAGTCAGCACTCTGATCAAGGACCTCATATATATGGAGGTCTGATCAGGACAGTTAGGAGATAGAGGGCCATGCTCGCACACACACACCAGAATGATACCTATAGACGACTTCTCTATTCTTATGTTACTATTTTTCCCTTATTCCTTTCTGAATAGACGGCTAGCTACCTAAAGCTCGTTCCTAGGGTGTTATATCACTTCGACAAGGCATGTCATCTGATTCCGCGATATCCTAGGGAGATCTCACCACCTAGGGGGCTCTGATCAGGAGTCCCTTAGCTCTGCATGAGTTTCCCTCACTCCGAGGACTATTTGGCAGTGAGTCGCCCTTGCTGGCGTAGTACCAAGGGCGCACGACTCTGTTCAGGGTTTGTTTTGTGTTGGTTTTAGCTGTTCTTAGCTGCCTGTTCATATACATCCTCTGCGTCGTTCTAATATCTAAAGTTAAGTTTAGTAATAAAAGTAAAATATACTCTATACTTATAAGATAATTATAAATAATTACTATAAATATTTTATGATTTTATATAATATTACTAAGGGTTTATTTTAGAAAGTAGCCTAACTTCTAATAAAAAATACTTACTATATTACGACCCGTTATGCAAGGATAACAACTAACCAAACCACCTAGGCATTAGACGGCTAGGGCAGGATATTTGTACTGCAGGATCACGGGAACACTAGGGATGCCCACGGCATGGAAGAACTATGGTATAAGTCACGTGATGATAAGATAAAGAGTGATTAGTGGAGTGCAGAGGAAAGCGCTTAGTAATTAGTTAGTCTTGCTAACTGATTGCAATTACTGATATATAAAGATGATTACCTAGCAGCAGGACCAGAAGAGACTGTTTGGGACTTATATATAGTATGGACTTAGAACTCCTAAGAACAGACTTCTATAGCTCTTTAGTAATTAACTTTGTGATTACTCTAACTAGTACTCTTAGCTTTATCTCATACTGCGACCCCCTTATGAGGACTATAACTAATTATTATACTCCTTAAACCCTAAGATTTATTTAGTAATATAGTATAGTAAGACTATATTATTAACCTAGCGTTATCCCTTAGCTTCTGTTAGTAGAACCTTACTGTTGGATAGCTAACTATAATATTTTAATTACTTCTATTTAGTAAGTTAACCTTTAATACTACTAAATAGTATAAGATAGGAATTATATTAACTCCTAATAATAACGCGCAGCAAGCTAATAGTGCTAGGAATGCACGACCTATAGCCCTAAGGCCTATAAATAACTAATAGGCCTAGATAGCCCCTATAAATACCTAGGAAGTAATGAGCCTTTAATAGATATATAATATAATCCTCTAGCTCTAGCAGGAAAATGCGTAGCTAGCTATCTAATATAGACCTAAGGCTAAATACCTGGAACCTGCCCTATACTTAGGAGAGCTAGGAACCCTCTAGGGATTTCTCACCTGTACCTAAGCCTACCTTTATTATTATGCCGCCTTATTTTAAGATGAAACTATAAAGGTTTACTAAGCTGCCTCTTTTCTTAGGGGAGATACTCTCGCCTGGTTTGAACTATTGATGAGAGACTAACTAGGTAGACTATATGATTAGTAAGATAAAGAAACTTAGAAAGTATTTAGGAAGTATAGCGAGTTTGAGAAGAAACTTTAGGAAGCTTTTAGAAGCTTGGATGAAGAACGAATTGCTGAATATAAACTTACTAATCTTATATAAAAGGGATTAGCTAGTAAGTATGCTGCTGAGTTCTAATAGATTTTATCTAAGCTAGATTAGGGAGAAGAAGCCCTAATAGCTAAGTTCTACTAAGGCCTAAAAGAAGAAGTTAAGGATGAGCTTGCATAACTTAACTGTCCTAAAGAGCTCTACTAATATGTGGATATTGCGGTTAAAATTAATAACTGCCTCTATAAATAACGCCTTGAACGTAAGGGATAGTCTACTTAGAATAATAAAGTAGGATGAAATGATAATAGAAGAAAGGGTAACTAATACTGACCTAGTAATAACTACTGCGCTGAATGAACTTCTAACTATAGGTATAACCCTAGGGCACCTTAGTATACTACTACCTATAGATACTATAGTAGACCTATAGACCTTAGCGCAGCCTATAAAGATAGTAAGCGGAATAATAACTAGAAGAAAGATAAGTAATACTATAACTATAATAAGATGGGATATCTAGCCTATA